>APFE030056653.1:37229-135033 GCA_000404065.3 Pinus taeda | reverse complement strand
ATCATTTTTTTATTA
Organism: Pinus taeda; assembly: GCA_000404065.3. Taxonomy (NCBI): domain Eukaryota; kingdom Viridiplantae; phylum Streptophyta; class Pinopsida; order Pinales; family Pinaceae; genus Pinus; species Pinus taeda. The sequence continues at coordinate 135,018 of APFE030056653.1, read as the reverse complement.
TAAGTATTTATGAATAGAATTTAACTCTAAGGGTGTCACTAAAATTGAGTTCACGACTTCTCAACAACAAATATGTTTTAACTACAAAGACTCAACCAATTGAGCTAATTCTCAAAGATATATATATAAGTACAATGTTGTATCTTTCATATGAGGAACATACATATTTTGTTGATGTTGTAAACATCCATCATGTCACTTGTCTGAATTGAACCTAGGTGGAGAGGACCTTTTTCTAGTGGTGAGGTGTCCTTTTATTTTGGGGACTTTCAGCTTCCAAAGTTGTCGAGTCTCGTTTTTTAGCTTCTTGTTTATTATGGGGAGGAGGGATCTTGTCAGATCAGGTTTTGCTTGCTTCAGAGTCAGCGCATCGGTTGGCAGTTTATTTGTATCCTAGGTGGTTGGGAGGTAGGAATGGAATCCTCTCCACCTAGGTTCAATTCTGACAAGTGACATGATGGATGTTTACAACATCAACAAAATATGTATGTTCCTCATATGACATATACAACATTATACTTATATATATCTTTGAGAGTTAGCTCAATTGGTTGAGTCTTTGTAGTTAAAGCATCTTTGTTGTCGAGAAGTCATGAACTCAATTTTATTGACACCCTTAGAGTTAGATTCTATTCATAAATACTTATAATTAAAAAAATGATAAATTTTAATATAAAATAAATGAACATTAATATTTTTAAATAATAAAATAAAAACTTTCTCCATACAATGTTGTTTTAATATTTTTATTAAATTTATTATAAAATAAAAACATTATCAAAACCATATATATAATAATTATATATAATAATCTTTTTAAATACAAAAAACTCTAAATGTTTAAATTTAATTTTTTTTTTTTAATTTCCAAATTTTTATCATCATTACCATGTGATATTAAATTAAAGTTAGATGAATATTAAATATATTTAAAAAATTTTAAATTTTCCAAACTTTGATTCATCATACATGTGATATTAAATTAAGTTAGATGAATATTAAATTAACGTGTGGGCTTTTGGGTAAATTTTTCCGCATAAAAAGAATGATAATTATTTTAAGTATGGATCAGTTTAGCTAACTGCTAACCGTCATGTGGAGGGGAAATTTTTTATAATTTATTCAAAATTTAAAATAATGGTTTTAGTTAAAATGAAAACTGAAAATAATATTTATGAAGTCTAAAAAGTGAGATTATTATGATTTAATGGATTTTAATATCTAAATAAAATAATATAGAATTATTATTATTTAAAATTTTATTTAAATAGTTTTTAATTGTTTTTTTAATATTAATGATATAATTTTTAATATTGGTAATTATATTGAAATTTCAATTAAATAAATTTGATTTTTTATTATATGTTATTATAATTAAAAGTGTTTTATAAATATAATAATATATTATTAGTTTGTTTTTATTTTAATTTATTTTATAATTGTAAAATGTATGATAAAATGAAAAACATATTAAATTAATATAACCAATTATGTTTAAGTATTCAGAAGGATTTAATTTTTTGAGATGAAAACTTCTTTTAGAGTGAAAAGAGATTTGATCTCTTTCCACTCTTCATAGTTCATGAGTTAAAATGGATCTAGCCTAGTCTAATTTCACCCTTTAAATATGCTATGTTCCTCATGAATACCATGGTTTTTCAAGACCATTAGTAATTTTTGTTTTTATTATTATAGGTTTTTTATTGTGTTATTTTTATTTTCATTTGATTTTGATTTTGACTATAAAATGTTTACATTACATTAATCTTTTTATTTAATTTTTATTATAACATATTTACCATACTAAGTTAGAGAGCACTTCTCAAAACAAATATATATTTATTACAACAACAAATATTATAATTTAATTTAATTGATTGTTATTATGATTTAATAATTAACTGTGAATGATAAATATAGTAACATATTACTAATATTTGTATTTTTTAATATATTTTATAGTAAGCTCATATATTTAAACGTTTTTTAAATAATAATAAAAATTATTTAAAAATCATTTTAATGTTATGTTTTAAATTAATTAAAAAAAAATAAATAGAAAGCTCCTCTTGGTTTGGAGATGTAAAATCTCTAATAACAGGGTCAACCACGTGAAGGTGAGAGCTTATATGACCCCAAAAACGGTCCATCATTGGCATGGGACTAACCACTGACGAGCACCCACACAATCCATTGCCAATGAGGCACAATCACTCACATGCATACATTCACACAACAAACAAAAAGGTGCACACAAACATACAAATACCCAAAGACATTACACATATTGACTCACAAAGTGATATGTTCACATGCATCACATTTATTATGCTTATTATGAATTTTAGAATTAATATTAGCTTATGCATGTGATGAACATTGAATAAAAATATTATGATGTTGAAAATTACATTTATTTTATAAGTTAATTAATATGTTATGAAAATGGAGAAATATTTATTTTCTTTATTATTTTTAAAACAATAATTATCATTAGCAAAATTTTAGAATTAATATTTTTTCCACATATTATTAAATGCTAGTATTATGAAAATAAAATTATAAATCCATTAAAATGAATGAATTCTAAAATAAAATTAATTGAATTTATTTATTGTATTGATTTTAATATTAAATAATAAATTGATATGTATTATTACAAATAAATGATATTATAAATGTCATGATATTGTTTCTTCTTTTATAAGGGATTTGAACCTTGAGTCTTATGGTTTGCATAATATTTTATGTATTTGGAAGGCTAATATTATTTATTTTTTAATGTTATTGTAATATGTATATTATTTTTCATTTTAGAATGATAAATTAATATTATCCATCTTAGGGGAAAAAATAAGAAGTGAAAAATAAAATAATAAAAAATTGATTAAAAAAAATAAAATAAAAAGCCAAAATTATAATATATCAATAATAATAATAATAATATTTTCACAAATATTTAAACTAATGTATTTACAAGTTAATATTCTAAATAATATATTTATATATAGAAATAATGATAGTATATTTATAATCATTCATATATATATATTCACACAAACTACACTCATACAAACTACACTCATATATCTACAAGTAAATAATATATATATAAACATAACAAGGAAATATTTATACCAACATAAAGAATACATTCATACTCATACAAATAATACAATTATGCAAGACACATACAAGGATAGCAAAGAATAGACTCATACACATACAAAGAATATAATTAAGCAAGACACATACAAATTTAGCAACGAATTGATCATAGACACATAAAGGACATATTCATACACATACAAAGAATACAATTAAACAAGACACATACAAATGTAGCAAAGAATAGATTCATAGACACATAAAGGACATATTCATACACATACAAAGAATACAATTATGCAAGACACATACAAGTATAGCAAAGAATAGATTCATACACTCAAAGAATAGATGCATACGCATACAAAGAATACACCTAAGCAAGGCACATACAAATGTAACAAAGAATAGATTCATACGCACATAAAAGACATATTCATACACATACAAAGAATACGAGTAATCTAAGGCACACACATAAGCAACAAAGAATAGATTCATGTACACATAAATAATATATTCATACACATACAAATAATACAATTATGCAAGACACATACAAGTATAGCAAAGAATAGATTCATACACTCAAAGAATAGATGCATACACATACAAAGAATACAATTAAGCAGGACACATACAAATGTAGCAAAGAATGGATTCATACACACATAAATGACATATTCATACACATACAAAGAATACAAGTAAACAATGCACACACAAATACAACAAAGAATAGATTCATATACATACAAATAATAGATGTAAATAATATACACACACTTATAGCAAAGAATATAGTTATACATAAACAAGTAAACAATATCCATACACTAGAATACTCAAAAAATACACAGAGAATATATTGTACACAGAATCCAAAGCATACATTGTAACCCAAATACATCCATATATATAAAATAAGCATTCAAGAATATATTTATTGTATATAAAAAATAAAACCAATACACAAACATTTAGATATCATAAATTTATACAAATAAATAATAAAAAATATTTAAATATTTACAAACAAAAACACTCTAAATAATATATGGGTAGTTAATATAAATTTAGAAAAATATCAATAAATTACTTTAAATATATATATGAAAAAATTTATATATAATATATATATATATATATATCATAATAACATAATTATAATAAAAAATATATAATTAAATAAAAAAATCAAAATCAAAACTTAAAAAAAATAGAAATTAAAAAATATAAATAAATTTAGGTTATAATTGTTATATAATTTTATGTGAATAAGAGTGATTTTGCATTTTGTGTGTATGTGGGGAAGATATTTAAAATATTGAAATTTTTTTAATGATTTATGTGAATAAAGGTGATTTTGCCATTTGTTTGTGTATGTGGGGAAGATGCTTAAAACATTGAAAAAATGTTAAATGATTGATGTGAATAAAGCTAATTTTGCCATTTGTGTGTATATGTGCTGAAGATGTTTTTAACATTGAAAAAATGTTAAATGATTTATGTGACTAAAGGTGATTTTGCCATCTGTGTGTATGTTGGGAAGATGTTTAAAATTTATTTATACATTTTTATTATCATAAAAGGATATATGTGTTTGTGCATATTGGAGTTGCTATAAACTAAAGATCATGAAAAACATGAGCACAAGGAACACAACCCAAAGGAAGGTTACCATTTAACCCTCCTAAGAGCGTTTTGGAGGGGTTGAATCCCCCTCCACAAAAAAAAATCCTACTCCTTTTATTAATGATAGTTTGTGTTCATGTACATTTTTTGATGGACCCATTTAAACAATTTTTTTTTTTTTTTTACAAAACATAAAAATAGATAATGTCTTCCAAGGAGGAGCAACTTTGGTATTGATAAGTTTTCTGCAATATACACCATTGAAATAATATTGTTAATATACAAACTTTTCATAACAACTTGCAACATAATTAAATGTATCATTCCTAAAAAATCTATAACATATATATTTATATATAATCATAAACCTATAATGCATGACAAATATTCAATCATAATAATAAAATACATATTTATTTTCGAAATTCTAACTAGATAACACAGATTCTTGATAAATATATTTCTTTTCCCTTCTTAAAAATAAATGTTAAATTGCAAATTTTAATAAAAAAATAGATAACACATATTCTTGGTAACTATATTTCTTTTCTCTTGGTAAAAATAAATGTTACATTGCACACTTAAAAATAAAATAAACTTTGAAAGAGAAAAGAGGTTGCTCATATAATTAATAAAACTACTTAATTAATAACAAATTAGAGGAAAAAGGAAGATGAAATAAAACTACGTAATTAATAACAAATCAAAAGAAAAAGGAAGATCAAACAGGTAGCTAGCTGAAGGAAGGTCAAACAGGTAGCTGATATGATTAATAAAACTACGTAATTAATAACATATGAGAGGAAAGAGGAATTTTTTATTAAACTACCTAATTAATAAGAGAGAGGAAAACTAAGAAATTGCCACGTTTTAGGAGATCGTTGTAAAGTAGTATGATTGTTTTATCTCATCATCATCACATTCCTATTGTTTTATCATCATCACATTCCATTCTTATTGCATATGATCTCTCCTAATTAAATACTACTACTACCATGTTGTTGCCCTTATTAAATAATACTACCATGTTTTACGCATGCCCAAGACTGAAGAGTTCATCTCTTAATCAAAACCAGTTATGACCTCCTCTTGACTACTAACCAGTTATGTTGGCGATGTTCAACAATGGATAGACTTGGAAAACATGGAATGAGCACATCCTATGCAATTTCCAATGAACTTAGGCTCAAAACTACTAAGTGACATAGCTCAGGGATTGAAGTACAAGTGACTTAATAGAACCTATACATGTACTTATTCCCATGTTATGCATGCAAATAGCACGACTCTCCATAAACTGACTCATAAGTATGGACTAATTGTTGGCAATTGCACATTCATGGGATCCCTCCACGAAGACTTTAGTAATTTACTATTTACAAGAACCGAATGCAACACCAGAACCCAGGTAATATCTACGGTTGACATTTACTATATATGAACCAATGGAATCAATTCATAGGTGCCCAAGATAGCTAGAATTGAGCTCCTTTGTGCAATTGCCTTCCACTAAGCATCACAGTGGGAATCCATTATAACCCATAGCAACATTAGAGTTCATGTTAAGTGTAAAATTGAATTGATTATATAATTGGCAATTTCTTATAAGAAAACAATCCATTCACACAGCTCTTTGCACTATGATCAACACTTAGGCATATATAACTTTTGATTGCCCGTTAACAATTGTCTAAGAAAAAAAATTAAAATCAACAAGTACCATTAACAAAATCTATATCATATAGCCCATGCTACAACATAACTTTGAGTAATGATTGAAAAGTGCTGAGAACTAAACACGGAACTAGTACTGATTGATAGTGGTCATCTCGCATCTCCCTTACCAAATATTATCACTATTATTTCTAGTTCGATTTCGATAGGGGTCTCAGAACAATCAAACGCGCAGCCTTACCTGAGTGGGTGTACAACCAATGCCATCAATCACATGCAGGGAATACACTGCATAACATTCATTCAATCACGGCCACTGGCTGGATTCAGGAGCAGAGCAATCACGGACACTGGCCTACATTCAAGAGCTACAGCCATAGATGGATAGACAGATAAGATGGATAGAAAGATAGGGGTGCCTACATCCACATACATCGATCGGGGTGCGCTTTGAATAACTTGACAGTTTTCTCACTATGAATGAACTAAACTCAACGATACATGTGCAATTTCCAATGAGCCCACGCCAGCTATGATGATTTTTTTTTGTAAATCTAATTACAACTGTTGTTACCATCCATTTTACTCTTCAATCAATTATGTGATTGCAGGTACTGTAATGTATGATGCTTATATGCATATGTTAGCGAAGCGTTGGCTTCGAGTATATTTCCTATGTGGCTTGGTATTGTATCGGGTACTGTAGGTTCCCTATGTGGCTCTTACTGTATTGGGGTATTCTAGGTTTCCTATTTCACTTGGTTTTAATAAAATAATTTTAATTAATAATTACTTTTAGATATTAAAAAAATGATAAACCATTACTTATGCCAGAATACCTGGACTATTGTTCATAACCACTGATAAATTTAAACTCCAACAATATCGATAATCCCTGATTCAACGTGGCCATTTAATTAGAATAAGCGTTAAGTAGAGCCAACATTAGTATCTATATTATCATTACCACGCGTTGCACCTATGTCAAAACCTATATTGAAAAGATCATTCCTCACGAAGTGTCCGAGGAGATTTTTCATTCAGATGTCATTCAATTTTCCGCTTCCTTATATTATTAGCAGCTAGTTGAGTTTAATCATATTTTTTTTAATGTATATAACAAAGTAGTCTCAAATAGAGACGCGCAAGGTATTACTTATCTGGTTAATGAAAGGGGTATATCTGGAACACAGGGGATGATGAAGCCTGGAAGAATGATGAAGACTAGTTTGCCTGCCAGACACTTGCAGGAGTGAATCCGATGGTCATTCGATGTCTAGAAATAGGCAACAAAAGCAAGATATTTTATTGTTTGTTTCTATACTTCTTATATGTTATTATTACTAGGAGCAATGGCTTTCGGCTTGATGTAGTGTCAATAAGGCATTTCCTTTATAAAAGAGCTTTCCACCGTCCAGCGACTTGAACAAACACATTTATGTCCCTTGGGAAAGTTCAGTAAGCGCTGAGCATTTGATGGAATGTCAGGAACAGGTACTCCTAATTAAGCCATTAAATTTTTTTTACAACTTATTCGAACTTATACTTTTTTAAAGTAAAGAAAGCGAAGCGTTGGCTGAAATTATGGATGGACAATGGACATATACTCAGGCTATTAAGTCGAAGAGGCTCTTTATATTTGACTACATTCCATACGTGGAGCTCATTAACGAGCACTCTTCACGCAAAACCTACGCCCGTGGCCATTTCATTGTGTTGTGTTTTCTTCCCACATCAACCAGTTTGGCTTTACCACGCGTCTATGCTTCAGAGGAAAGGTGAATTCTATTGAAAAGACCAGGGAGGAAATGCCATCATTGAATGAGTCTAAAATAGAATTGCTAAGCCCTACGACTGGAATTTCTGGGGTTTCTTCGATTTGTCACTTTTGAATTGCACAATCAAGAGAGAGGGCTGGGTCTTTCTCGGATCTGGCTCTGTAAGGTTTTTGTTGGTGCCTCTCTCTATGGTGTGTCTCAATTGACTGAACCACCTTTGCTTAATATACCCACGCATAATATGCTTCATGGGGTTAATATCTACCCAACCTCCTAGTTTAAGCAACTTCTGCTTGATCCGGTTATGCAACTCTTATGGATATGGGGCAATTGGCTGCGCTGGCATGAGCATGAAATGAGAAAAGGAGGAGCTCAATTGGGGGTTTGGAGAGACCAATGCTGTAACAAACAGCCCAGCCATGAAATGAAAAAAAGGAGTTCAATTAGGCGTTTGGAGAAACCAATGCTGTAACAAATTACAACAACGCAGCCATGAAATGGGAAAAGGAGGAGCTCAATTCGGTGACTAATGCTCTAAGAAACAATGCAACCATGAAAAGGAGAAAAAGAGGAGACCAATTGGGTGTTTGGAGAGACCAATAATGTCAATAGCCAAAAAGATTGATGGGCGACCTGACCTGACCTGACCTGTACATGGAAAACCACCTAATACCTCCTCACATGTGACCCTCCTCAATACTTATGTTAACATAGACCGACTAAAACCGACTCAATTGGAAAAACTATTCTGCAATGGAGATATTCGTAAACTGCACTAAGAAACAGAGGAGAACAAGGCCATTCACAAATCGTACTAACCTTGCTTCTTAGAAATACTTCATTTTCTATTGAAACTCTTCAAACTGGTTGTTCCAAAAGAGCTCTAAACCCCTCATTCCCGGCTGCAAAAGCACTGGAAACGTCTGCTCCAGCTCCTGCATATAAATCCCAACTCATTAGAAAAAGGGTCGAAAATAAATCTAAAAATAGTTCAAGAAAAGAAAATATTGCACTCACTCTGATTTGTTGATCAATTTGGCTGTTCAACCACCAGTGCATATTCTTCTCAGCTGGGACTTTCTCTCCCAATTAACAGACACACAAACACAACAAACATGTGCACAGACACATGACACAAACACAACAAACATTTGCACACTACACGGGACACAACCACAACTAGACTACACAGGACATTGATGCATACAATACAACACTACACAAAACAGAACAGAACATTTATGGAGCGCTCCATAAGACATACAACTTTGAATCAGAGTCTGCTTGAGAGATAAATAACACCCATGTTTTACCTGTAGATTCAACAGAGAGAACAATTTGTGAGGAGGTTACATAAAATCACTCAATGGCCCACTGCTTTTCGCTGCTTAACCAATTGAATAAACAAAGAGATTGACAAAGAAATTAGAGGGAACATAAAATTACCCTCCATGAATAATCCACTCCATCTCCCTCTAGCTACAAAAAATTTGATCACCTCCTCTTCGTTGGTGGAGCTGAATTTCCTCCTCTGTTCATCACAATCACTGATCCCTCTCAGTCTCATGCGCGCCAGAATTTTGATCGCCTCCTCTCTTCGTTGGTGGAGCTGAATTTCCTCCTCATTCTTTCTTCATCACAATCACCGATCCCTCTCAGGCGCACCAGTATATAATGACTAACTATAGCATGCCTGAGTTTTATGCTTCCTTTTTTGGACCGTTGCGTTAAAATTTAGGTTTAACCTAATCAATCTTTAGCTTTAGCTTTTTTGGACCATTGTCTTAAAATTTAGCTTTAACTTAACCAATCTTTTAATTACTATCCATCAAACCAATCTTTTAATTATCAATCTTTTAACTCATTGTTACTGTTTATAATTTATGATATTGCTGTAGTTTTTTTTACCTGCGGGCTTTTTCACTTCTCTATTTTTAGTTTTTTGTTGGCAACCACAGTGCGAGGTCTGAAAGGGTGTGCCATTCTACATTATATTCTAATTTGTACAATTCAGCGGCAGAAATAAAATAAAAAACCTCCGATAAGCAACTTGACCACATCCTGCACAGAAGGTTCTGTTGTTATAATTTAGCTTAATTTTGGTTCTGTTGTTATAATTTAGCATAATTTTTTGGACAGCAGCGTGGTATTGTAATTTCAAAAAGTGAAATTGATGGTGGAGGATTGCTAAGCCAAGCCATATGGATTATACCCTAAGATTTGGTGGGTGTCAAACTTCTTTATCAGGTTAATAAGTTGCTTTTTAATAAGAAAATTTTGTTAATTTATATTACAAATCTTTCCTTTATGGTTGGTGAGGTAATAGGGGCTTTATCTAAGTCAATAAATTGCTTTTCTGTTTATACATTATTTTTTTTATTTATATTAAAAAAAACAAATATTGTTAATTTAAATTACAAATATTTCATTTTTGGTTTGTAAGATTTATCCAAGTTAATAAATTGTTTTTCTATTTATACATTATTTTTTATTAATATTTTTATAAAGAAAAATTTATTAATTTAAATTACAAAAAACAAATTGTTAATTTAAATTACAAATATTTCATTTCTGGTTTGTGAGGTAATATGGGCTTTATCATGTTAATAAATTGCTTTTCTATTTATAAGTTATTTGAAAAAAAATGTCAACTTAAATTACAAATATTTCATTTCTAGTTTCTGAGGTTATATGGGTTTTAAGATTACTGGTTCACCATCCCTCAGAATCACCACAGTTTGGTTCTAAATATTTTGATTATTAAAATTGATTGTAATATTATTAAAATTTTGAAATAAATTTTTTCAAATTTATTTTCTCTTCTAGATGTTGTAGTAATTTTTTTCTTAAAAATTATACAATTGTAAATATTTTCTTTTGATTTCTTACAAGTTTTGAAATCACTGACCCGTCTAACTTATGCTTTTAGTTGTTTCAATTGAAAGCATTAATTACTCAAAATCTCCTGAACGTTAATTATAAATATTTTAGTTATTTAAATCAATTGTAATATTATTCAAATTATTAAATTAAAAATATTAAAGTTGGGTGTATCTAATTATATAAAAATATATTTTACTGATTGCTAAATAAAATATATTGAGAGGTCGTTAAAGCAAGTGAACATGATCACTCTCAGATCCAAGGTGACTCCTTTCTTTGGGAGAGCATCCTCGACCTAGTTAGTTCTTCTTCTTCTTTTTGTAGATTTGAAGAAAGGTTTTCTACAATGAGCCTTATCCAATCCAATTTCATATTGATGGTGAGTTTTTCAGAGCTGGTTCTTTGTTTCTTTCCATATATACTTATGGTATAATTATTAGTTTTTATGTTAATTTTGAATTTCCATAAATATCTCTTTTTCTAAATCTATTTAAATTAAATAATTTTTTAATAATTTCTTTAATTAATAATCACTTTTAAATATTAAATTAAATGATATGAAATGGGCTATTTTTGTTAATAATATATTTTTAATTAATAATTACTTTTAAATATTCAATGATATGAAATGAGCACAATCAACACTAGGAATTTAAGATGTCCTTCATGTTGTTGGTGATTATGAGATTCATTCAATTGGTTCCATTCAGATTTTGTCAATTGGTTCACCTAGATTTGCAACTAGGTCCCAACTCGGTGGTGGATATGCGGCTAGGTAGCGATTTACGCATTGTATGTCTAGTTTACTAATTGAAATGATGCTGTTGATTTACACATTGTATGTCTAGTTTACTAATTGAAATGATGCCCAAACCAAAAGTGTCTAGTTTCCCTTGTAAAACACTTCATGATGCACTTAGCATCTAGTTTCCTCGTAAAGTGCTCCATATGTTTAATTAATAATCACTTTTAAATATTAAATGATATGAAATGGGCACAATCAACACTAGGAATTTAAGATGTCCTTCATGTTGTTGGCGATAATGAGATTCATTCAATTGGTTCAACTTAGATTTTGTCAATTGGTTCTCCACCTAGATTTGCAACTAGGTCCCAACCCGGTGGTGGATATGCGGCTAGGTAGCGATTTGCGCATTGAATGTCTAGTTTACTAATTGAAATGATGCCCAAACCCAAAGTGTCTAGTTTCCCTTGTAAAACACTTCATGATGCACTTAGCATCTAGTTTCCTCATAAAGCGCTCCATGATGCACTTATTCAAATGCTCCATATAATGCTCGAGCCTTAGCTTCCAAGCTCAGTAACTCCATATAAGGTTACCTCACTCACACCTTCTCAAGATAATGTATTAATTTGTTTCTTTCTAAATGGAAGTGGGAATGTGAAGGGCATGGAGATATGAGGTGTTTCTAAGCAACAAATTAATCTATTTCTTTCTGAATGGTAGTGGGAATGTGGAGAGCATGGATATATGACGTGTTTCTCAACTTTAGAGGGTCAGATGTCACAAAAGGCTTCATAGATCATCTCTACACAACCCTCACAAGTACCAAATGAATCTGTGTATTCCATGATGCCCATCAATTAAGAAAAGGGGAGGATATGAATATGACCATAAACCATGCCATTGAATTCAATATTTTCTCCCCACACTAAGCAACTTTTGTGTGATGCCTCAACTAAATGTCCCACGTGCACGGGAGGGTCATCCCTCTCTTTTACGAAGTAGATCATGTTTTATTAGGAAGCTCATTTGCAAAGGAATTCCAACACCGTAAGATATTGAAGGATGGAAAGGTGCTCTGTGCTTAATATGCCACACTAGACATTGGCTAGACACCCGAAAACAAAGCGATTAGCACGAAAACAATGATCCCAAAAAAACAACTAGCTCCTATCCATGAACATTTTGGGAAACCACACAATCTAATTAAGTAACCCCATTAACACACACACACACACACACACACACACATATATAATGTTCAAATTCATTCATAAAACTATAAAATCCAATCAATCAAAGTTGGATGGTTTTAGCTCGTAGTTTCACAAAAGGTGTAACACTAACACTTATGTAAGATTGATATGTAATAATATTAGCATTTAGCATTATGTATGAGATTATTAAATTTCAAAAACTCATCACAAGGTGACTAATTGGCTCATTATAAATATGTAAATACAAAAAACAATTCATTATCTTAATCCATAACACTTAATACCTAATTAAAAAAAAAAAATCCCATTCATAAGATTTACATGATGAGTCACTAACCCATTGTGCTATATAATATCCTACACCATTATAAATAAATCTGACTTCACTAACCGATTGTGTTGTACAATATCCTACGCCACTATAAATACTTCTGACTTCAAAGGTAATTCACATACTTATCATATTCTCTTCGTGTTGCTCTATTGAAAGTATTTTATTATTTTGGTCTTAAGCACTCAGAACTTCAGAGTCATCGATTTTTCTTTCTATGGGTTAACCTCCTCTATTCATATTATGGTGGGCTTTTACAACGTTGTTTGACTTTTACGAGGCTATTCTTAGGATTCATTATAGTTGAAACTTCTTATAAATGCCCCTTTTCCAATGCATGTTAGTCTCATTCCAATACATGTTATTTTCATTCTATTTTCAAGATTTTGCATTTTGAAGGTATTTTTAAGATTTTGTGTTGTGAAGGCATTTAGAGTACCAACTCGTCAAGCATCGTACGTTGGGTGTCAACTAAATTTTCTTCCATTCCATGTATTATGTTGGGTTGTAGTTTCTTTAGATGAAGTTGTAATTCAGGGGAAATATAAACTATTTCTCATACAGAGAAATTACTTGATCTTGATCTCAATCTCTATCTAGAGCATTCGCCTCTCTAAAGACTTAGACGGTCATAAGCATCAAGATCTCCCTCTTGAGAATCTAACTCTTTTGGGGTTTATATATTACTCAAGGTTGCATAATATGGATCTCAATAAATAGGCCACTAGAATTATTCTATCTCTAACCTAGGTCTTTCTCTATCTATAACTATTCTAACCTAGTTATGTTGTTATATTGAATTCTAGGTCTTGCTCTGGGTCTTGTTCAAAAACTGTAATCGGGTAACCTACGCCTACCTCTCCAGTCAAGGAAAGGCCAAGAAATCGAAGGATCTCCCTCTACTACTCTGAGGAAGGATATACTGCTATATTACATAGGCATTTCTCAATAGAATATCATGAAAATGATAGAGGAAGGATATCGAGTAGAAATCCAATCTCCATGCTAAAGCTCGCTAAAGGCACTTATTCCAAACCTGTTTTAGGATTTTTACATAAACAACAAAGAACTGTTCCATATCTTATTATTGGTTTAAGGAAAGAATAGATAAGTGCTCCATCCCTAGTTGGAAGGTAAGGATCACCCACCATTCCTGTCGTGGAACAAAGGAAAGAAATACCTATCTGTAAGGGCATAGATAGGTCAGGGTTTGATTTGTTTAAACCCTAGGAAATAAATAGGCCAGGCCATTTACACAGTAGATATGGTTTCCCCTTTCTAAAATAAATGACTAAACCTCTGTAGAGCTTTACCCTTTCCTAAAACAAGAATAGGGCAATCAACAAAGAATACTAACCTTGCTTCTTATCCATATTTCTTTTTCTGTTGAAACTCTAGAAACTTGTGGATGTAAGAGCGCTGGAGGTTTATAGGAATTTGGCCGATGGAGAAGGAATTTGAGCATTGGATATAGTACAATTCACAAACAAAGGGAGAGATGGATTTGAGACTAGGACCGAAATTTTTCTTCACTGTCATCTTTTCTAAATTTGAAGATAAAGCTAGGATCTTTGAAGGGGGTTCATACTTTCTTAACAATGTAGGACTCTACATTAGGCACTAGGAAGCTTGTTTCAACTTGGATAAGGAGGAATTCATAGAAGCGCCAATATGGGTAGGATTGTACTCTTTACCCCTAGATTTCTAGATACTAGAAATTCTAGAAGGTATAGGGCAACCACTAGGATGATTTTTCAAAGTCTCAGAGGTCAAAAAAAGAAGGAAAAACATGTCATATTCTAGGTTATGTGTTTATATGAATATATCATGACCATTACCAAATTATATAGAGTTGGAATATCAAGGAGAGATATGGAAACAACCTCTGGATTATGAGAACTTTCCATTTAGATGTAGGATCTATCATGAGCATGGACACTTGATAAGATAATTTCCACTGAGAAGGAAGGAAGAAGGTTTTGGAGGTTACATGGAAAATGATGGTTTCACCAAGGTCACTACATGGAGATGAAATAACAGGAACTGAACCTCCTATAACAAAAAGGGGTTGGAGGAGAAGAATTCATTTTCTGCATGGGAGGCTATGGAAGAAGAATCTTAGAATATAAAAGCCATCCATATGGATATTATTCCCACACAAAAAATTCTGGACAAAAGTATGTTAAAATGTAAGTTGGAAGAGGAGGAAGATATACAAGGTAGTTTTGAATTTTATGCATGGTCAGGTTTTGAGGAAGTAGCTCCTTTACTGAAGTAAAATTCGTCAGAACTCTTAGATGACGAGAGGTTATTAGTCACACTGGTGAATTATTGGGTGGAATAATATCTGGGTTTCTTGTCCAAAGAGGAAAGCGATATCTATGCAAATACCTATCTCAAGTGGACAACAAAGAGAAGAAACTCAATAATGTATCCAATAGATCAATCATTCTAAGATTTTAAGGACAAGGGGAAATAGATTCTACTAAAGGACCTTACTAAAGAACCTAATAAGAATACAGATAAACTAAAGAAGGAAGTGAGACAAAACACTGGACCGAATAAGGGTAATACAGATCAAGCAGTAGTTGTGACAGAGAAGTCACTACCTTTTCCCAACTCATCATCATGAGCATTATTTCATGGAACAAAAGTGGGCTCAATAGTAAAGGAAAACAATGATATCTTAGGGAAAGAATAAAAAAGGAAAACCAAACAATTGTTATATTACAAGAAACAAAACTAATAGGGTATAAAATGAATCAAATAGAAGGCACTTTTTGGAAAGTGTGTGAGTCCATGTATCTCGATGCTAGGGGTAGTGCATGAGGCTTATTTGTTTCATGGATCCCACATGAAGTGGTCTTCCAAGATTGAGTGGCTTCTAATTATATTCTTACACGTAGATTCAGGTATGTTGTAATAGAAAATTTCATTTTTATATTGGCGGTTGACAACTCTCCAATTATGAGGGACAAGAAGGTTTTTTTGCAGCAACTACAGGTGTTGAAACAAATGATAGGAAATTCCTTATGCTTATTTGGAGGAGACTTTAATATCCTAAGATTGTTAGAGGAGAAAAAATGAGGCATTCATAGGTTAGACCAAGCATCAAGTAATTTTGATTGGATCATAGATAACTTGCACCTTGTAGAAATTCCAGCCAACAATGGGATGTTTACCTAGAATAATTATTTACTAATCAGATAACCTCCAGTTTGGATTTTTTTTTATTATTAGAGGACGTTTTACAAAAGGATATATTTATCAAAGTTTCAAATTTTTTGTGCATGGGGTCAAATCACTAGCTCATTCAATTGAAAATTGATCTAAAGAAGCCCCACTAAATCACCCTTTCCGTTTTGAAAGATTTTGGCTTCAATTCATTGGTTTATAGATTTTTTAGCGAAATGGTGGAAGGAGTTGAATATTAGAGGTACCAACAAAAGGCACACATTCCAACTCAAAGTAAAAGCGTTGAAACAAAGATTAAATTTTGGGATAAGAACTTCTTTGTGAATATCTTTGAAGACTAGAGAGCATTGGAAAGTAAAATCTCAACCTTCCAACAAAGAATAATTCTGCAATCCACAACCTCAGAGTTGATAGAAAAAGAGGTATAGGCCCTTCAAAATCTAGAGCACAGAAGGCAACAAGAAGAGACTCTTTGGAAGAAAAAGTGTAGGATATAAGGGCTCAAGGAGGGAGATCGTAATTCAAAGTTCTTCCACACTGCTATGATTCAACATCATCATAACAATAGATTTTTTTCCCTCTTTCGAAAGGATGGAGATTGGAAACTACAATACCAAGATATAGACATTTAATTGGTGCAATATTTTATTGATCTCTTAATGGAGGAAAATTTAGGAAGACAATAAGCTATAAATACATTGATTCAACACATACAAAGAGTGATTAATAGTGAGAAAAATATTGCATTAATAATACCAATATCCATGTCTTAGGTTGAAATATGAACATGCCTATGAACAAGGTGCCTCGAACGAATGGCTTAACAACATCTTCCAGGAATGTTGGGGGTTTTTAGGCAAGGAAATTCAAGAAGTAGTCGAGGAATAAATATGGTCGGGACCATTGCATTTGACACTTTTTGGGGCCTTCATTTGGAGATTATGCAGAGAAAGAAGTCGACGAAAAATGGTGGAGGTGACCATTCAGGAGTTGCAGAGTTGAAAATTGAGGGAAGAATAGAAACTGAAGGAAGACTGGCAATCACAGAAGAGTGGCAGGAAGAAGTAGGGATAGCTGAGCGAGGAAAGAGGAGAGGAAGCCCAAGATGAAGGTAGTCGAGCATAAGAAAAGAGGAACTAGTAGTTTGAGTAGATGGTAGGAGATAAAAGCAGAAGAATGATCAAAGGAGGGGTTGGGGCTAGTCAGTTGTAGAAAGTTTTTAGTATTTCCAGTCTTCATGGGTTGCAGAGTGATGTGAAAGACTCAATGATCATGGTTATATAAGTTTATATGTTGGCTATGTGATGTTTACTCTTGATGATCATGCCGCAAGCCTTATGTATTGAATTATGTTATGTTAATGAAGGAGACTATTCTGGAATCACCTTGTGTCCTCGTGCAATATGTTGACTAATTAATTTTTTTTATAA
Organism: Pinus taeda; assembly: GCA_000404065.3. Taxonomy (NCBI): domain Eukaryota; kingdom Viridiplantae; phylum Streptophyta; class Pinopsida; order Pinales; family Pinaceae; genus Pinus; species Pinus taeda. The sequence continues at coordinate 117,022 of APFE030056653.1, read as the reverse complement.
AGCATATGTTTATGCAATCGCTTGATATAGCATGAGTAGATCGTTGTGATTTGGTTTGTTTTGCATGTTAAGCTATATTTCTTTATTCACTTCTAGTTGATATGGTTCTCGTGGTATCTAATTCCCATCCTCATCTAACTTCAGTCGCGACATTCCTTGGGTGAGACTCCTTCCCCTTCCCAGGTAAGGTGAAAATGTCGATGTTGTGCTAGACTACAATGGAGCCTTATTGGCCCCTTATGCCTGAACCTAGGGTCTCAACCTTGCTGTTGTTTTCATGCCAACAAATAGTTGAGTTGTCGAGACCTAAAATTCAAAAGGAGCATTCAGAATATGGTATCAAGAGTTTTTAAGAAGGAAATACGGAACTGGTGAGATGCTCAAGTGGATTGATTTTTTTCTCAGCAAGCTCAACTTTGTTGCCGAGATGTTGTGAAACTAAAAGATGAGATCTTGTATTCGAAAGCTGTAAGTGATCAGTACGATATCTTCTGGTGTAAATTTCCAGAAGAAATTTACAAATGGTTGCAAAGATTGTAGGTGAAGGGGAGGTATTTTGGATAGACATTGTCTCGTCGTGACTCGATTTAGGAAAATATCATTACGCTCCACCATCTTGACATAGATATGACGAGAGTAGTATCTTTCTGGGTGCAGACCATGCTAGAAGGGTACATTGTCAAGTTTGTGACAGAAAACCGCCAGTCCTTCTTAAAGGATGAAGTTGTGTTCTGAGCGCGGTTGAGAGGGAAGTTGTTGAAATAAATAACCCTCTGGATTAAAGTATTAATGGTGTAAGAGGATCTTCTTGTGTTCCAAAGTCCAAGCATGGCAGCGTAAATACCTAATACTGGGGGAAGCATCTAAAGGGAGGGATTCTACCAAGTGGGAGATCATGAGGTTATTAGGAGGATGGATGAAGAGGATTCACGAAATTCCAGGGAACTGATAGAACAATGGAGAGTGTAGATAGTAGAGAAATGGTAGGAAAGGGTGATGCGGGCGATTAAAAGGCATTCAAATGAACTACACCAAGCAAGAGCGGCATTGAGGAGCTTTGAAGAGGAAGAAAGGATGGAAGAAAACTTGACGAAAGGGATATAGATGGTTGGAACAACTGGGAGCTCAAAAAGTGATAGGACCCCTCCCTCACTGATCACGAGAGAGGAGTTGAATGGAACTGGTTTTGTTGGCTTAGAGGAAGGCTTAGAGGATGATATGTACTTTGTTATGCAGAGACTATTTTTGGAAGATTATTCGTCTGATAGAATCAAGGATCCAACCCCTCGAGGATCAAGTAGTGTCTCCCTCAACCTTCCCCTGGTACTCTACAACAATCCTGACAAATTTATTTCCAAATTTCTTAAGACATTAAGAGTGCATAGTGTTAGTGGCTGAATTTTCATGTTTTTACCCAAATTTTTACCTTGTTTCCTACATCCATTTTACACCATTTTTGGTCAATTACATTCTAAACCGCACAGGTATACCTCTTGTCATGTTGTTATGAATCATTAGTCAATGAAGCATAGTCATAGGGGTTTTTGCCTAAGTGGCTTGCTAATTCAATTATTCTTGCATATTTGGAGGAAGTATGATCAAGGTCGTGGTTCAAAAAATGGTGACCATCCAACTGACAATGTTATCTTGAGACACCAACTGCAATGGTGGATCAATATTTTAATTAGTGCACTTCTATATTTATATTATGTTTTACTTAAGAACACATTATGTAATTGTAGGCAGACAACTGCCATAATTCTAGGCTCTGTTAGTGTTAACAAATTGTATAAGTACAGTTACGGGGTTGTGCAAACCGACAGTTAAGATAGCAGAGAATTATGTTAACTTTGAGTCTGTAACATCATACATGTATTATCCTTTCGATTAATGAAATTCTGATCTTCTGAGTATTTCGTGATTTCTTGATCTTGACACAGCCCTAATTAAGGAGTTGGGCCCACTCTCCTGACCAGGTGTTGTTGGATAGATGTCTGCATAGGTTTATTTCAGTTAATTTATTTATCGTTGTGAATGATTATCAATGTGTTGATGTGAGTCTAATTTTCTGTTACTCTTGTTGCTGTTACAGTCATTATTGTTGTTACTCTTATTCATTGTTACAGTTATCGCTTGTTGTTACACATTGATTAAGTTTATAATTGAATGTTCAGTACTAGGTAAGGAAACTATGGCATGCATATACTTTGCATGATAGCCTTGAAATATCTCATAGAGCCCTAGGTTGACAATTAATGGGGAATTGGGTGAATTGCATGATTCATATATGAATACCAAGATTTTGGTGCCATTGTCCTTTCCTGCTCTATTACTGGATTTATCTTGGTTTTCTTTATGCTCACAAGCTTGAATCCAGTAATAGAGCAGGATCCTTCTTCTCTAGCCCTTTTTGAATTTTTGTCCTGTGGGTTTGGGGTATGCAGGATGGAACTAGTATCAACCTGCTTATCCACCTCCTGTAGGTGTTTTCCAACCATTCTGACTAGTTGGAATACTTTTCAATTTCAGGTTTTGACTCATGAATGAAAGGGGTCAATTTGAATTTGACTCTTAATTTATTTATGACACCGAAAGGGTCATAATGCCATTTGAAACTGCTGTTGAACTTGAAATCTTGCAAACATTTCTCTACTTCCTTTCCAGCATTTCTATTGTTGCATATAAAAAGCCCTATTTGGTTTTTAATCTTGAGTTGGGTCTTCTTTTTATTTGAAAGGAAATGGATCTCATCAGAATTAAAGATTTGTCTGATGTATTCCAAAGAAAATATCCTCATCGGGAGATATTTGGGAAACTTGTATGGAACCAGTTGGCTTCCATACACTTTGATCTCTGTATGATTCGGGTATAAATACCAATCACCTGTTTTACTTTGATCTGAAAACTGTAACACCTTCTTTATCTCTTCTTTGATTCTAGGTTGAATGCTACTGCTTAGCATATTGACAACTAGATAAACAAATGAATCAATGAAGTCTTTATAGATGGATTCTGTGGAATACTTTCTGATCAAGGATGTACAAAAGACAACAGATTGGGGATTACCCTCTGTGTCCAATTTTTAGAGGCTAACTGCAAACCTTTCTGATTCGAAATATAAAAACATATGGAACAAAACTGAGGAGTATTTGAACACTCCTTCTTCTGGCAGCTTGACTAGTTGACCATGCATTGTGTCTGCCAGGAATTGGGCAAAGTTGAAAGTTATAGCTGGAGGCTAGACTGGGCTAAAGATAGAGAGGAAAACCAAGATGGATTCATCTACATGCTCATCAGTAAAATATCCTAGAATACAAGATAACATAGTTACAATTTGCCTGGTTTGTTTTGGGAACATGGCAACAGAGTATGGTGGGTTTTTATTAGGAATTTGAGTTGATTCAGGGAGGAAGGTTTGAAAGATTTGAGACCTTTTGGGAAAGTCTAGCTTTAGGTAAATCTCAGTAAGGGTTTCAAGGGTTTCAATGGAGAAAGGAACCCCCTTTGGTTGTGGTTGAATCTATAGCATTTGATTAATTGATTGAGCAGGGATAGTAAATAGGATTTCTTGGGCAGGGGTGACTATGGCTCTCTCATTTGGAAAATAGCTAATTTGGCACAATATGATGAGTTCAGGGAATTGGTAGGTCTGTGGGAAGGTATATTTGGGTAGGTTAGAGTCCCATAGATGAATATCATTTGCCTTATCAACAAATTTGTCATGGCTCCAACAATGGAGCTCCAAAAGATTGTTGTTAGTGATTGCGTCTATGATTTTGAAATCCTTATCTGCCAGAGGAGTGTGGTCGATATTTAATAGGGGTGGATGCAGAGGTTTTACTGTTTGGATGCTTTGAGAAGCCATTACTTTGATTCAATTTATTATTTAACTGGATTAACTGGTGGAGGCAGGTATTAGAATTACCTGAAAAACCGAAAAACTAGTTGTGGAAGTGGTCTAAATAGTGTAGGTTTTAACCCTGTACAGAAATTACCTGCATACGAATTCTAACTCATAGGAAAAATAAAAATGCGAGAGCATAACACATAAAACACATAGACACAGAGATTTCCCACTAGATCCCAACAGGACTACCAGCTTGATTTTTCATTATGTTCCTTTCAATGTTACAATACATATTTATACATGCCGAAGCATCCAATACCATGGACCGAAAAAGCATCACGTCCAATACCATGGACCAAAAAACCATCGATCCAATACCATGGACCGAAAACCATCGCGTCCAAAAAACATGTGCGAAAATCATGCACAAAACCATAGGTGGGTCTGCCCAACCTAACATAGGGTCCAAAACCAAAATTTTCTGGGGCGGCGCTGCCCCGGACCCCATAAAGTGGGGTTACGGGTACCCCTCAAACCCCCTGTTAACTATGTGGAAAGAATATAATACAACCCAACAACAATGAAACTCAGTCTCGTTTAGATGGACAAGTTTGTTGCTATTGTTTTAACAAGTTTAACGACAAGGATAAATCGGTCCTTTTCATGTTTAGAGAGTTTGAAAAAGGGATGAAAAGAAAACTCTATAAGTTATTTTTCATAAAATAATCCCTTAGGTCTGAAAAAGGATAAAATAATACAAGAGGGATGTCATTTCCAATACTTTAACGAGCTAGAAAAGACAAGCGCTCGACAATCTTTTCATATTTAATGAGTCTGAAAAGGGTTTAAAGAGGACTCTATTTTGAGGAACGAGTGGTGTCTAGGGTAGCAACTAGTTCCAATGATGTTGGAACTTCTCAAAACATGTTGATCTATGTGGAGAGGCTAGCTATTAAGACCACTCATCGCAACTGTTCCTCAAAAAGGGATAAAACAACCAAGTGAAAGCATATGATCGGCCAAAGGGATGGTGGCGATGGGATGTACACAACCAAGGATCAAAAGGCTAATAGAATGGTAATCACAAGTGTTAAAATTTGAGAATGGGTTCATTTTTAGACAAGCTTGAACCATGGGGAACTATGCTTGGATTCGGTTTCATGTTTACACAAGCTTGAAACAAACAAACTATACTAGATTTAGTTTCATTTTTACACAAGATCGAGATAAAGAAACTATGCTTGAATTCAGTTTCATTTTCACACAAGCTCGAAATGAAGAAACTGTGCTTGAATTCAGTTTCATTTTTACACAAGCTTGAAATGAAAAACTATGCTTGAAAATGGTTTGCATGCCCCCAACATGATGAAAGGGAGAGTCTCTTGTAGCCAGATGGAAGTCACTGCAGTGAGGCAAGACGGTTATCCAACACCTCTTTGGCTTCGTCAGATAGATAAAGGTGAATGGTGTGGTAGACCAATCACATAACCTACAGGGAAATCTAACTTTTACCATAAGGTGCATGCCCCCAAAGCTTCACTACATTCATCAGACTACTCATGGCTATCAGGTGGATGGAATGAAGGTTCAAGTGATACCATTGATGTGAAAGGACCCTTTAGGGATGATGATTGACATGGAGCTATGTTTGGACTGGGAAATGAAGGGTGGTCAATGGTGACAGTCTTGCCTTCATGCGGGAAATGCATCACTCGGAAGAGTGTTGAAATAATAGCTTCCATGTTATAAACATAGTCACGCCCAAGAAGTAAATTGTTATCTAATAGCCCTGGGATTACCATCACGTTTAGATGAACGGTTTTCCCTCCCAAAGTAATAGGTAACTTAGGAAGGGTCCCTAATGGTCGTCTGGTTCCTTTGTTAAATCCTAACAGATTCTGTGTAACAGGCATAAGCGGTGGCAAACCAAGCACTTTCCAAGCAGTTGAGGAAAGGATACTCACCTATGCACCTTCATCTATAATAGTGCCAAACATGATCATTTTACAAACTTGTACTATGATCCAGAAATGTACATAAGAAGGAAGGTGGGATCTTGCCAGTCGATTCCAATCAAAGGAAGTGACTAGACTACTTGGAGGGGGTACCGAAGAAACAGGAGAATTGACCCCTTGAGTTACGAGAACTGGAGGGTTTTCCTTATGTCTTGATGGAATAGGTAGATTGCCCCCAAGGTCGTTAGAATTCGAAGTAATGAAAAGAACTTGAATGATATCATTTTCACTCTCTTTGGGAAAGGTATGATTAGCTGAAGGTGAAATTGGGCCAATTGTTACCTTGACCCATTGACTTTGGTTGGGTATAGACTCATAAGATTCACTTTCAAAGAGAGTGGTTTCGACCGACGGTTGATTTAAGTTAGTCAGTTTTTCAACTAGTGAAGGACTTAGGGAGAGTTTCCTATAACCAGATGGAAGTCATTGCGGTGAAGTAGGATGGTTATCCAACACTCTTTTGGCTTCATACAAAAAGGGACAAAGGTGAAGGGAATGGTTACCTTCACATAACCCACATGGAATCCTGATCTTTCCCTTCTGTCCACGAACTTTACTATCACTGGTTGAGGGTGCATTACTAACATGATCTCCAGAGGTTGATGACACAGGATGGTGTAAACGGGAAGACCATTCTTTCAGGATCTGAGGAAAGTAAGGACAATCTCGATGAAAATGGTCTCCCGCACAAATTATGCATGGATATTTGGCTTTGGGAAGTTTAATGGTTGGATTTTTATAAGATGATGCATTCAAAGTAATGGTTGCTTGGTTTCCCCCTTGCTGAATTGGCTTCTTCTTCTTCTCCTTCCCTTTCTTCTTCTTTTTAGCCACTTGGTTACTAGTATCACTACTTTCACTAAGCAAAGAGGAAGAAGGAGAGGGAGAAACCAACGAGGAAGAAGGTGAAGGGTCAACTAGAGGTTGATTTTGTTCAGTTGAAGGTGTGCTCCCATTTTGAACCAAAGAGGTTGAAAACAACCATACTGGCAGGCCAATGGTAAGTCTTGGAAGGGATAATGTAGCCATATAAGGAGCATCAATATTTCTGAAAGAAGGAAAAGGACTAGGATTCCCTTCAAAAGGGATTCCTTGATTGGTGGACTCCGGATTTGTCTCCATATATCTCAACCTTAGATCAACTAAGGAATAGGGATGTTATTTCGAATTCAATTACTTTTAATGACGCTTTGACACAACTTTGATTTTTTAGTTTTTAAGAGTCGAGAAAAAGCTAAAGATGACTCTAGTCTCATTCGATTTTTAACGAGCCTGAAAGGACAAGTTCTCAGATGGACCTTTTCTTTTAAAGAGTCGAAAAGGAACGAAAGTGACTACTCTGGAAAATCTAGACAGAGGGATTACCAAACGAATCGTAAAACTGCAATATACACCTTGGTGATAAATTAAAAAGAAATTACCATGGACTTATGTATGGCAGTCAATCTTCCTGAATGCTGTGTTAAGTGCATTGCGATCAATAAGGCGACAGACTTAGTTTCCTATGGATAAAGGATATAAGCCTATTGTGGTCTCCCAATATATATGCGACAATACGGGGAGCACAAGTCCGTGCTAGCACTTGTCGTATCAAGGAGGAGGAATCACCCAACCTTCAATGAAGACGATAGCCACTAGTGTTAACGACACTGGAATATGTGACTAGCCTAGACCTCTATATATGTTGCGTTAAGTTCCAAAGTGTTGTTAGGTTCATTGAAATTTATTTTGAAGTTGAGCTTGTTTAGAGTTTGCCTTTTAATGGTTCACCGCGTGATGATGATCTGAAATTCCTAAGATGCAATCTACAATGATAAACAAACTTTGTTTATTTGAGCAATGAAAATCCTAGCTACTAGGGAAAGAAAATAACAGTGCTTTTGAGCAAAGAGCAAAGAGCATCCACTAGTGCATTTCCCTAAATCATCTTTTTGCACACAAATCTAAAAAAAATCATAGATGCAAATGCATGTATTTGTTTTCATTCTCCTTATGTGAAAAATGCCAAAAAGGAAAACTAAATGCAGCTAAGATCTGAAATATTTCACTCAAAATGACATTTTCGACAATTTCTTCTTCAAAAGAGAAGGAAGACTCAACGACACTTTTCAATTTTGAATAAAAATGCTTTCGAAAATTCGAATATAAACAAATCAAACCAAATACATGAAGAAAAGTTCAATTGATTATCAAGGGAAGGAAGAATTCACGACACTTCTCTTTTTGACACAAAATGTCAATTACGACACTTTTCGTATCAAAGCGACAAATCGATTTAAACAATTTTTCAACAAAGGATTGTAAATGATGAACAAATACACAAAAGCACTCAATAATCCTAATGTAATTGAGGCTGATCTAAGTGATGCAAGTAAGTTTTAGTAAAGAGGCACTGTTCATTTGCAACAAAAAAACCAAACAAAATTGAAAACAAGGTCAAAAACCCTCAATTTCTAGAATGGAAAAAGAGTTCAGTCAATCATCACAACTGGGCTTCATAGAAACAAATATGCATCACACTTACTACACTCGGGAGGTGCGATGCATACCGAGTTATAGTGGAAGACAGTGCTATGGTCCAGGGAGTGCAACTGAAATGGGTTTTGGCTCAGATGTGCAGTTGTTTTCAATGAGTTATGCTGGGTTTTGATGAACAATAAAGAGAAAAGTATGAAAGAATGTCTTGGGAGGTTACTGAGATACCAAAAGGGAATCTAGATGTGCTTGTAAGTCAAAAGTTTAATTCATAAACTAAACCAGAGATTGACTAAAGCAACATTCATCTACTATGCAATTGCAGAGCAAGAGTAGTTTGAAGGCTACCTGGCTGACTTCAGGCTCTGTCTATAGTTTATAAAAAAAACAATAACAATAAACAAGCATCTGTTCATTCCCCAGTGGAGTCACCAATTTGTTTCTAGGAAAACTAGTATTCCTAAAGAATGCTAGCCCTCTAGGTTTGGCAGCTACCCTAGAAACAATAGTTTAAAGCAATTCAATGATTTCTTCTATGTGTAACAGATAAGAGAAAGATAATGGAACCAACCCGGAACTTCTACTTAATCCCTTGCTTGATCTCTCTCCCCTTTGACAGAGCCTACAACTCCTCCCTGTACTTAACACGCTTGGAGAGTACCTGCACAAGTACAACAACAAAGAACCGTCAAAGCATCATGATCTATTACAACATAAACATTACATAATCAGATATATAATGAACAAATGATAGCATTTGCAAATGATAGCATTCACAAATGATAACATTCACAATTGTACAATCATATGGAAGAAAACTTGAAGAACTTTATTAATAGAAGGGAGAATTACAACCCAGTTGTCTGATCCAGCGTCATCCTCCTAGCTTCAATCCTTCTTCACTTCATGAAATAGCAAGATCACTCCAACAATATAATGCTCCTTCCTCAATTACAAACTATCAGCACTTCCTTGCAATTCACAACATTCCAACCTCTAGACCTCTTAGATGAGGGATCCATTTATAGATGTGTGCAAGGGTGTGAGTCATCCATCGGGTTTGATTAATGTCCTTCCACTTGTTACAATGGGTTCCACAAGAGAAGGGATTGGAGATTTCTTAGATCACTTATTCATCCTTGGGTGAATTCAGAGATACAAGTGGCATAGGAGAAAGTTCTAGAAGATTTCATGAACAATCAGCTAACAAATGTCCCAGACATTTTTCCATCCTCACCCATTGCACCCTATAGAAGGCCTAAGTAGTATGCATCACACCCTGGTAGTGTACCACTCAGTATGCATTGCACTTTACCAGTGGAGCAGTCAGTATGGTTTAATTTAGGCAGTTTTTGGATGGTTTCTCAGATGGAACTTTTGGGGAATGATGTATTTAGATGACTATGTGCATTTAGGGTATGAAACAACTCTTTTAGGGGTTGATGAGCCCTAATACATCGACATATAAATTTGGGGTTGATGTGCCCAAATATGTCTATAACAAAGAGGACATTATACTTTCAAGTGTAAATATAAGGAATAAATTCATAAGGGTTTGTGCACTATTGGATATGGATCCATATAGCTATATGGTAATTTATTGTAGTAGAGTAGGAAATGTGAAGAAATGAAAAATTTCTAGAAGAGAAGTGCAGAACTAATAATGATTCATTGTGTGTAGAGGGAGTAGGAAGTGAAAGTTTCACTGATCTAGGTTGTAAAATAAATGACATGAAAGCCATGAAAAGGAAATGTAACATAAAAATAAATGTTGTAAAGAGCATAATAATATATTGAAAACCCAATTTCTATTGATAAATAACATAAAATAATATTGTAGAATAAAAATTAGCTAGAATAGTGGTAGCTATCTCTGAAGGGAGAGAGATGGTGACACACATTCAAAACTACTATTAGAATAGGACAAATGAATGACATTTTAAAAACAAATAAATAACATTATAAGTCCAAAGCCATAACCCTATAATGGAGAACCCAAAGATTTGTGAGACTCGAGGAAGTTATTTGCTACATCAACCTTCCAAGGATGCAAATTTTGCATACAATTTCCATTCAGGGAACACAATAAACTATTGGAAAGAAATTTTAAAGGAATACAACTTCTATTTGGGGCCAAGGAATTCCATGCTAACCTTTGGTCCCTCGAATCACCAAAAAGCATCATTTAGGGCCTCAAAACGGCCCCATAAGTTTGGTACCCAAAAAACTCTAACAAAACATTCAAGACAATAGAGAACCATTGAGTCAATGGAAGAGGTGGGTGGCCATGGATATGCACTTGGATTAGTCCTCCCACATTAGGAGGAAATTCTATCCATCGCGTCAAGTTATTTCATCATATGGGGAAACTTCTGCTAAATTTGGCTCCTAGTGAGCCACTTTCCTTGGTGAAGAAGCTACCTTCCCTTAACAACCTGATAGAGTTGCATCTTCTACTAACAAGTATCCTTTGGCTTAGTTTCCATGATCTAATTTGATGTATCCTATTCAATGAAGTTAGGATCGAGGTCTATGGGGTTCAATTTCTCAGCTACCTCTAAGGTGTCCAACATAGGTGGAAAACATGGCCAAAGCAACTCCACATTAAATACTAGGTACAGGCCAAGGAAGGGGGGAATACTTAATTCAAAAACATTTTTACCCATTGTATTTTTGATTATGTAAGGACCATATAAAATTGGTCTCATCTTCCTATGGGGGCATATACAAAATTCTTTTTGTAATGCAATGACACCTTATCACCAATTTAAAACTTATGTGGAACTTGATGCTGATCATGTTTGCTACTTATACTTGGTGCTAGATTTTGGTAGGATATCATGAAATTATTATTGGTGGTGTTGTATCCATTCCAAAAATTTGGTTTCTCTATCTTCCTTTGCTTGAGCATGGGAGGACTCTGCTGGTGAAGATGTAATGGGAAGCACTAGGTCAATCGGGGCCAATGGTTGGAATGCCAATCACACCTAAAAAGGGTTGTGGCCAATAAAGTTGTGGAGAGACTTATAATAGCTATGATGAACATATGGAAGGCTTTCATACCATGTATATAGATGATTTGATTTGTACTTGCGTAATATATGCACAATCATCCCATTGACCACTTCTGTTCATCCATCTATTTGGGGATGAAAGATGCCCAATTTGGTTAACTTGGTATCCATTAGAGACCATAGGTTGAACCAAAAGGTATTGAGGAACCTACTAATACTATTGTGTCCCCCTTGTTGTTATTACCAAAGTAGCCCCCTTATTGTTATTGTTAGTGTAGCCCCCTATTTTTATTGTTGTGCCCATGTAGCTCCCATATTGTTATTGTTGTACCCCATAGAATTCCACTATTGTTATTGTTGTGCCCTTAAATTATTATTGTTATGTAGGATCTGATCATATTGTGACCCCTTAGACTCCTATATATACCAAGGAGGTCATGTTATTTGTATCATTCTAGAATTGTTAATTTATGTGATGTAAAGGAGGTTGTCCCCTCTAAGAGGATTTCTTTCAAGTTGTTGCTTTATCGTTTCTTTTGTTTTATGAGCTGGTTGCATAACATTTGGTATCTAAGCTTTGGATTCTAGGGTTTTGCTGCTTCAAACATGCCATCTTGGCAATTTCACTATAAATTTTTTATACAAAGCTTAAGAAGCTGAAATTTCTACCATATGGACTTGAAATCTTGGTGAAATTTGTGTATAAATTTAAGATCTTGGTTTGCTATATTTTCTGATATATAGTTCGAAGAAGTTAGGTTTTCTGCATGCTCTAGAATTCAGTCTTAAAATGCGACCTAGGGAAAATTATCATAACTTTCTTCTCAAGAATCATATTTGAATTCTATAAGATGTGACTGAAAGGAAACACACTTTAGTTTCTCTTGTATCAATTTTAGGGCCAAAGGTTGAAACAATGATATGTTGCATCTCGTAAAAGTTCACTCTATTGAATTAGTCCATAATCATGCCATCATGGGAGATTTGGCATAAATTTATATTGAAGAATCCAATCTTTGTCTGACTTATGTTGTTGGAAAGAAGACTCGGAGTGCTACCACAAGATTGAATTTCAGGCAATGGGAGTTTGAAATTTCATAGATACAATAGTTTCAATATCGATCTCCAGAGCAGAACTGCGGAGGAGAGGTAAGGAGACCCAGGAAGAGCAAGGAGGGTTCAATCAATCGCGAGCAAAGACCAGCAGGGGTAAAAAGGAAGGCGGAAGGGAGGAAGAAATCGGGTGGGGCTGAAAGGAACCATGGATGGAAATCAGGGGAGGGGAGAGATCCCCTCCTTAAAAAACGTGGTAGCTGGCGAAACCAGTGGAGGAGGACAGCAAGGAATGCATAAGGAGAATGAAAAAGACATACCAGTCTTGGGAAGCCGATGGCAAGCAAGAATGAGGAACAGATGCTTGCCCAGGGCACAGAAAAAACTGAGGTACGTTATCCCTAATAATAAACTGGAAGATTATCGCTGCTATATGAAGGATCATGCATTGATCTATAAGTTTATAGGTTTCTGGCCATCTGAAAAGGATCTATCAAAATGGATTCAATTAAGATGGAAGCCAAAAGGACATATAGACCTGAAACTTGGAGCAAAGGGTTTTTTCACAGTCATTTTTGCAAACCTCGAAGACAAAGAGAGAATATTCAAGGAAGGTCCATACTTCATGAACAATGCTGGACTATTTATGAGGCACTGGGAAGATAGATACAACCCAGATGCGGAGAAGCTATTGGCAGCACCCATATGGGTCAGATTGTTTGGGTTACCAATGGAATTTTGGGACCCTGAGGTTCTAGAAGGGATTGGGAACTCGATCAGGGCTTTTGTCAAAGTGGTCGAATCAAAAAAAAGAGGAAAATACACATCATACGCTAGGATATGTGTGTACATGAACATAGCAGAACCTTTGCCAGAGTATATACAGGTGGAATACCATGACGAGATATGGCAGCAGCCAATCGATTATGAACACATCCCCTTTATATGTCGCAGGTGCCATGAGTATGGACATCTCTTCAGACAATGCCGACAAAACAGAGAAGGGGAGGCATCAAGAATCCTAGAGGAGGAAAGCAGGAGAGCGGAAGGGTCGGACATAGGAGAAAGGGGTTTCAAAGAAGTTCAGAGAAGACAAAAACCAAGATCAGAGGGAGCACGAGGGAAACCAAAAGAAAAGAATATACCGGCTGAAAATCAGAACAAGTTCCAGGTCCTTCAGGATGAGGAAGGGGAAATGGAAGATGGGAAAAAGACGGAAGAGGAAAAAGAGAATGTACCAATGGAAATCATAACCGAGACCACAGGTAAAAATACAAGCCAGAACAAAGAAGTAGAGGTAGAGATGGGAGGAAGCCAGGAGAACACAGTGGAACAAATGATGAAGGGATCAGACAGTCGAAAAGAAAATGGGACCGAAGAGGAAAGAATAATGAAGAAGTTGCTCCAAGAATGGAAGAACCTAGATGAACGATTCATTCCAGAATCACAGAAACAACAATATAATGAAGCATTCCAAAAATACAAGGAGAAGAAAGGTTGTATGTCAGATATCAGAGCAGATCAAACAGGATCTCAAGGAAATCAAAACCTGGGAATGGACGGCAGTGGAAAAGGAGGAAGAAAGAGAGGAAGGCGGACACTAAATGAGACGATTCAAGCAGTGGGAGAAACTCTAGTTAATTCAGGAAGAGTGATACCTCTGTTAGAGGTATTTCAACAACCTTAAAAAAGTTATAAATGATAATTACAAGTTGGAATATTAGGGGACTCAACAGTAAGGGCAAGCAGAGATATCTGAAGGAGAGAAGAAGGACAAACCTAGCATAATGCTAATTCAGGAAACAAAAATGGATCAACAACAGTTAAAAGAAATTATGAAAAGGATGAGACTTGAATATGAGGTAATTGCTCTAGATGCGAATGGTACGACAGGTGGCCTAGCTATTTTATGGAATCCGGAGGAGGCAATTTTTGAAAACTGGATTAGCCTCCCTAGAATACTATCAGGCTTGTTCAAGTTGACAGGAATGGAGGAAAGAATTCTCATCTCAGCAGTTTACGGCCCCCACTTACCCAGGGACTGGAAGGAATTCCTTAAGAATGTGCAGGCAATAAGATGAATTATTCCTGGTAACTTATGGATAATTGGAGGAGATTTTAACTTTATCCATGACTTAGGCGAGAAGAAAGGAGGCATAAGGCAATCAGATCAGAGCATGGAGGATTTTAATAAGCTAATAACATAACAAAGACTAGTGGATACTCCCACAACTAATGGTGTCTTCACCTGGAACAATAGGAGGGGTGGAAAAAACCAGATAGCTTCGAGGCTATATAGGTTTCTCTTATCGGAACAAATTTTGAACAGAGATGTATTTATAGAAACGAAAATCCTTCCTGGTCTAGGTTCAGACCATTGGCCAATTCGATTGGAAATCGATATCAAGAAAAACAATGGAAAGAAACCTTTCCATTTTGAGACCTTTTGGCTCAGAAACCCCGAGTTCTTACACAAATTGGAAGAATGGTGGAATCAGAGTAGAGTTAAAGGGAAAGGAAAAATGCATACCATTCAGTTGAAGCTCAAGGAAATTAAAGGTAAAATTAGAAAGTGGAATAGATAGGAATTCGGGCATATCATGAAGGAAAAGAAAAAATTAGAGCAAGAAATGGAAGATATCCAGCAGCAGATAATCTGGGAAGGAAGGGATGAAGAACGGTGTAAAGAGGAGGGCAGAATAATCAATCAGTT
Organism: Pinus taeda; assembly: GCA_000404065.3. Lineage (NCBI taxonomy): Eukaryota > Viridiplantae > Streptophyta > Pinopsida > Pinales > Pinaceae > Pinus > Pinus taeda. Next base: position 101,905 of record APFE030056653.1, on the reverse strand, counting down.
GGAAGAAAGAAGAAAACAGGAGGAGATTATGTGGAGGCAAAAGTCAAGAATAAAATGGCTGCGAGAAGGTGAAAGAAATACAAAATTTTTCCACCAAGCGATGATACAACACAGACAAAGGAACCGGATTTTCTCAATTAAACATACGGAGGGGGAAAGGGTAATTGAAAAGGAAGGAATAGAAAGAGTCCTAGTGGAGTATCATAAAGAAATCCTCACTGAATCGCAAGAGGCACGGGGTGAAGCAATTGATCACATCTGCAAGGAGATACCAAAACTCATAACAGTGGAACAGAATAAGGCCTTGATGAGAGCGGCTACTATGGAAGAGGTTGAGGAGGTGGTTATGAATATGAAAAAAGGAAAATCCCCAGGGCCTGATGGATTCACAATAGAATTCTACCAGGCAGGTTGGCACTTCTTGGGGCAGGAAATCTTGGAAGCTATCGAGGAGTCAAGACTGAAGCAAAATATCTGGCCAGGTATTAATTCGACCTTTCTAACCCTAATACCTAAAAGTAACAAATCAGAGGATGCTCAAGGATTCCATCCTATAGCTTTATGTAATGTTATTTATAAGATCATAGCCACCCTGATTGCAAAAAGATTAAAACCTTTACTTCCGAGTATCATATCTCCTGAACAAACTGGCTTGGTCGAGGGGCGAAAAATCTTGGATGGTCTAGTAGTTACTCAGGAGATGATTCAATCCCTAATTCAAAAGAAACAGAGGGGAATGATGATAAAACTAGATCTTTCAAAAGCTTATGATCGCCTGAGCTGGAGATACCTTAGAATGGTGCTTGAAGCTTATGGTTTCAAAAAGAGATGGATCGAATGGATATACAACATGATCTCAACTCCCATCTTCTCAATTCTGGTAAATGGTATCCCAACGAATACTTTTAATGCAACAAGGGGCATAAGACAAGGAGACCCTATTTCGCCCTTTCTTTTCATACTGGCAGCTGAGGGGCTTGGAAGAATCATCAAAAGAGAACTCAGGGAAAAGAGAATCAAAGGCTTAAAACCTTGGGGAAACAATCTGGCAATAACGCATCAACAATTTGTTGATGACATAATGTTATTCAGAGAAGTAACTATAAAAGAGGTAAGGATGATCAAGAAAGTGTTGGAAATCTTCATGAAGGCCTCAGGAATGGAGGTTAATAAGGAAAAATCACGTACATTTATTTTTAACACCCCTAAAGCCATCAAAGCTCATCTAACTAGAACTTTGGTCTTCAGACAGGGGGACCTCCCTACCAAGTACTTAGGGAACCAGCTGGATTTACACCCCACCCGGATGAAAAAGTGGCAAGAGGTTATAGATAAAATAAAGAAACGCCTGACAAGCTGGTCATTCAGGTCTTTGAACATAGCCAGTCAAATTGTGTTGTTAAATTCTGTCTTGCAATCGATCCCTATCTATCCGTTGTCCATCAGAGCAACATCCAAAGGAGTGTGCACAAAATTGAAGGAAATACTTGGAAAGTTTGTCTGGGGAGGACCTAAACAACAAAGGAAATGGGCCTTAGTCTCATGGAAAAACCTGGTAAAAAGAAAGGAGGAGGGAGGTTTGGGTATAAGGGATCCTGAAATGCTAAATAATATTTTAGGTGCCAAATTATGGTGGAGATGGTTACAAGGAGGAAAGGATGTCTGGAAAAAAATATGGGAACTAAACTATAACATGCCGGATTCAACAACAGGTAAATTAAGAATTGAGGAAGTACCAAAAGGATCCTCTATATGGGAATTAGCAAGTCAGAACAAAGATGTGGTCAATAAACATGCTTTTTGGGAGATTCGTGGAGGAAGCAACTCCAAATTTTGGGAGGATGGGTGGCAGCAGAAAGATAAAATGGCAAAGATTCAAACCCTACAAGAGATCCGACAGAAAGCGAGGATGGCAGGTATGGAGTTTGTTAAAGACTACTGGAAAAATGAAGAGACTAGTGGAATATGGAGGACTTGGAGGAAACCAGAGGAATGGTTTGAAAACATACACCAAGAAATGGAGAAAAACTACACTAAAGAAGTAGAATTGAGAAAGATTAAAACTAGACCAGGAATGGACATCCTTAGATGGGGAAGATCAATAAAAGGGACTTTCACATTAAAGGAAGCCTACTACTTGACAACAAACCAAGAAAGGTAAGAGGGAGCTATGGACTGGAGAATAATTTGGGAAGGAAAATGGTGGCCGAAAATTACAATCTTCGCATGGCTGGTCAGTAAAGGATGGATTCTCACCTAGGATAAAATCCAGAAGAGAGGATATTATGGACCTTCGAGGTGTAGCCTATGCAGCAGAGAAGAGGAAAATCAGGAGCACCTGTTGAATGAATGTCCTTATGCAGGAAGTGTATGGGAAAGGATAGGATCACTCTTTGGGAAGACAATGAGAGACCCAAGCAGCATTCGGAACACCATAATGCAATGGGGTAAAGGACAATTTCACAGCAAAGTAGTAAGAAGAATCTGGAACTTATCGGTAGGTTTTGTGATCTGGTTCCTCTGGAAAGAACGTAACAGGAGGATTTTTATGGGTCAAAGCAATCAACCTGAAAGAACCTGGGAGGAGGTGTGTAAATCGATCAAGGAAACCATTCTATCAGAGACATGGGAAGAGGAAGACTGGAAAATGAGCCAAGATGAAGGAAGAATAGCTTCTAAACTAAATATGGAATTCAGCATGATCTACCCCATAAAAGAAAAGAAAAGTAATCCCCAATCTCAAAGCCCCAACAAATTCAGATACCCTGGTGAACATTTCATAAAACTGAACTTTGATGGAGCGTCGAAGGTTAACCCTGGTCCAGCAGGCCTAGGAGGTATCTTTAGAGATGGCAAAGGTAAGACAAGGTGGGTCTTCACGAAATGGGGAGGCGAGATGACGAACAATGAGGCAGAACTCTGGGTGGTTCACCAAGGCCTGAGAATAGCAGTAAGGAACAAATATATGAACCTGGAGATCGAAGGGGATTCTCAGATTACGATAGGGATGTTGAGAAAACTAAAGATGGAAAGAGTTGGGAGAAAGTTGCAAAAAGCTGGAGGACAGTGGGCATTATTCAAGATATAGCAATATTGCTAAATAGAATCGATTATAAAATAATTAACCATGTAAGACGCAATGGAAACAGGGCTGCGGACCTCTTGGCCAATTGGGGGAGTAAAGAGGCGAACAACAGTTTGGACAGGAGCTGGCCATCATTAGAAATGGATCACAACTGGGAAGGTCTTAAAAACATAATTACCCAAGACCATAATGAGGCAAGCGCAGTCTGAAAGATCGAGGACAAGACACCCAATCAGGATGAGCAATGTGGCAGGCAGGGCAATTAATAGACGACGGTGTGTAAGGAAGGACAGTGCAGCCAGGTCTCAAGATATGATGGTCACAGGCAACGGGAGCGGTGGGAAGGATCCCTGATCAGAGCGAGAGGACATAAGCGTACAGAGGAATGACGGTGGAGGTGTCAGGACGTCAGACACAAGGCAAGGAAATGATTGCGAGGAGGAATGGGATAGTAGAGCGGGAAGGGAGGTGGAGCTTAAGTGCATGAAGAAGGGAGGCATAAGGAAGAAAGGGTGGCGAAGAGGGACGAGAGCACTTGCATCCAGGACAACAGGAGAAGGCGGAGGTAAGCGGCAGAATACAACTAGGAGAGAGAGGAGATTAGGATGTAGAGTAGACAGAACAGGGACGCACAGTCCGAAGCCAAGAAACGAGGAAAGAATGGCAGTAGAAGGGAGTAGGGCGGCAGGTAGATGGATGAGAAGCAGTGTTGGAGATGGGGACTAGGGCTGAGGGAGCCAGGACGCGAAAGGCAAAGGGAAATTGGAGGAGGGTACTGAGCAATTTTATATTCCTGTATATGAAGTCTCTGAAGACGAGAGTGAAGATAACAAAGCTAAATTTGAGATGGCAGCAGAAGGGAATGTTAACCACGACCAAAACGTGAAGATTACAAGGAACAGAGCTACGAAAAGAGGCCGAGAGGAAGATGAAGGTAGACAGGGGACGGGTGATGAGGAAGGGAGAGGCAGGCGGAGGCGAGGGCGAGGTCACCGAGGAAGGGGAGGCCAGAGTAGGCGGGGAATAGCTGACGGGCAAAGCAGGCGGGGTTGCTGATGTCACGAAGGCACAGTGGAAGACGGGGAGACCAGTGTAGGAGCGGAAAGAAGACAGGGGAGGAGGACGATAGAGACCAGGGTTCAGACAGTCGAGAGAGCCTATAATGAGAGGACAAACCTGAAGATCATAAGAATTATAGAGCACTGGGAGGAAGAGGCCATTCAGGCACAGTCTGAGGAAGAAATGGAGGACTGGATGCATCTTATGCCGGATCCAAGCCATACCTGTGGCCGAATGACACTGTATAAGCAATCCCTGCACCTGTATTGGGTCATGAAAAGACTTATGGCCAAAGCCATGGAGTAGATAGCCTTAGAAATGGCTGAATTGTCACAGGGAATACCAAACTTGAAGAAAGAGCTGAAGAACATCCTTATCACCCTGCTCATGCAAGACAAGAGGCTGGAGGACCTTCAGCAGCAGCTAGAGGCGAATGGCTTGGTGATCAAGAAGGAGAAGGTGCAGCAAGAGGACGATGGGCATCAATGAAGAAAGGCATGTTTTTTTTTTTTTTTTTTTTGATGTAGATAGAAAATGCAATTTTTAGTTTCTTTTTGCTATGTATAGGACTTATGATAAGACTTACTTGCAGCTAAATGTCAATAGTAATAGTTATAAGGTGAATGTTTACAAAGCCTAGAAAGACAACATGAAAACGTTTCATTTTTGGTCAGCAGTCAAAAACTATAGGTGGTCAATAAACCCGGTTTCCCCTCGGGGCGGGTTGAGACCACCTTAAGATTGTAGTGGTTTCAATTTTGATAATAGAAAATGGTAACTCCTCAGCTTACAAAAAAAATATCGATCTCCAAAAAGCAAGAAGATAAAGGTGTGTATTTTTTTTTTTTTTTTAATTTTATTTGAAAAATCAATTTGAAGTAATTCAAAGGGCATATTAAAGCCTAAATATCATTGTTTGGTTCCAATATGTCTTGAAACAAAAAAATGGACACTCATAGTAAGAAACCAAAAAGCTCTACTATGACACATGAAGAAGAGGAATAGATGCAAAATGATATATCAAAATTACTTGACCAAGTGCAACAAATTTCACTCTCGCAAAGAGTAACAAAAAATGAAATGAAGGCTAAGATGGATGGTTTGAAGAGTGGATTAAAAGAAGACATCGAAGGTTGGAAGGATGGATTAAAAGTAGACATGGAAGGTTTGAAGTATTGATTAAAAGAAGACATGGAAGGTTTGAAGGATAGATTAAAATAAGACATGGAAGATTTGAAGAATAGATTAAAAGAAGACATGGAAGGTTTGACAAAGTTGTTACAAGAAATGCTTCCTAATGGCGAAAAGGTATCCCATGAAGCTCATGATGAGAAAAAAAGGAATGTTAATCATGATTTTAGAGACTCTAATTTTAGATTGAAGACTAACCACATTCCAAATATCGATATGAGGAAGTTTGATGGCAAGGATCCGGTAACATGGATACTATAGATGGAGCAATATTTTGATCTACATGATGTGCAACACATAAAAAATGTACACATTTCATCTTTATATTTAGAACCCAATTAATTTGTATGGTATCTATGGCCTTGTTATTGTAAATGAATTATCACTTGGTCAATTTTACAGAGGAAATGATTGCACATTATGAGGATACAAAGAGAAACACCTTCTTTAGCTAATTGAGAAATCTCAAACAAAAGGGTTCAATGGCAGAGGACACTGAGGATTTCCAAAAATTGAATATCAGGGTAACTGATATTCCAGAGGAGCATAGGATTTATGTCTTCTTAGGGACTTTAAAGGATAAAATTCAACATGAGCTTCTCCTTTGGGAACCTAATTCATTGAAAAAATGCATTCAGGGTGGCAAGAAAAGTTGAAAGAAAAATTATGGCAACTAAAAAGTCTACCACTCACAACTATAAAGATGGAAGAGTTGCTGCTCAGGTCTAGCCTTTCACAACCTACAAGGTTGAAACCACAACAATTGGAAGAAAAAAGAGCAAAAGAGAATTGTTACAGTTGTGATAAAAAACACACTAAAGGTCATAAGTGTGTTGAGAAGAAGTTATTTTACATAAATTGTGAAGAGGAGGAAGAAAAGGAATAAGAAACATCAAAAGAAGAGGATATACACCAGGAACTAACCCTAGAGAAAGAAGAAATGAATCCAACCATATATTGTAATGCATTGGAAGGAATTACCACTCCTCAAACTCTCAAGATAGAAGGATATTTAAAGAAGAAAAAGCTAAACCCATAATTTTATTCATTGTGAGATAGCCAAGGAATTGAATTGCTTTCTATATCTAGAACTAGTGTGTCAAGTGATGGTTGCAGATGGAGGAACTATAAATTTCTCTGGAAAGTGTAATAATATCAATATAACCATGGGGGAATATGTATTGAATAGTTCAATGCTTTCCATTCCAATGGGTGGTGCTGATGTTGTACTAGGATTCCAATGGTTACAATATTTGGGGAAAATAACTTTTAATTTTCAAGAACTTTTCTCTCCATTTTTTTTTGGGAAGGAAAGGAAATTAAATTAAGGGTTATTGTAGGAAAACCAGGGAATATAATCAGTTCCAATGGCATGGAAAATTGTTTGAAGAAAGAACAATGGGGTGTAATTGCATAATTATGCTCACTAGAGGTTCAAACATGAAAATCATCTATTTCTCTAGATCTCCAAAAAGTCTTGGACAATCATTCCAGGGTATTTGAGACCCCCAAAGGACTCCCACCTATTTGTGATTATGATCATGCTATTCACTTCATTCCAGAAATGGTTCCTCCAAACATTAGGCCTTAAAACACCCCTATGCTCAAAAGAGTGAAATTGAACTTATGGTTGTAGAAATACTAGAGGCCGATATAATTCAACCTAGTCAAAGTTGTTTCTCTACTCCAGTAGTATTGGTGCACAAGAAGGATGGATCATGGTGTATGTGTCCAGATTATATGGAGCTCAATAAGATCACTATTGAAGATAATTTTTTGATTCCTTTCATTGATGAATTGTTGGATGAATTACATGGAGCAATTTACTTCACGAAGATTGATCTTCGTTCAAGATACCATCAAATTAGAATGAAAACTGAAGACATTTTGAAAACAATGTTCATAACTCACGAAGGTCATAATGAATTCTTGGTCATGCATTTTGGCCTTACTAATGCACCTTACACATTTAAATTTTTGATTATATACTAATCTAGAACAAGTCTTGGAAGGATCATGTTCAACATGTTGATAGGGTGCTCAAACTATTGGAGGAGAAACAATTATATGCAAAAACCTCCAAATGTTTATTTGGAGTATAGGTGGTGGAATATTTGGGTCATATTGTATCTCATGAGGGTGATAAGGTATACCATAACAAAATTAAATCCATTAAGGAATAGAAAATCCCCACAACCCTAAAACATCTTCAAGGATTTCTTGGGTTGACAGGGTATTATTGCAAGTTTGTTAAGAATTATAGGAGAATAGCAATGCCTATAAAAACATTACTAAAGAAAGATGCATTTTATTGGACTCCACAAGAAACTATGGCCTTTGAACATCTTAAAGAGGAAATGTGCCAAGCACTAGTCTTAGCTACATTGGATTTCACAAAAACATTTATTGTGGAATGTGATATCTCCGAAAATGGATTTGGTGTTGTTTTAATGCAAGAAGGAAGATCCATTACTTCTGAAAGTTGTCTAATCAAGGGAAAGTATTTACACAAGGCTATTTATGAGAAGGAAATGTTGGCAATACTACATGCACTAAAGCAATGGAGACTATACCTAATTGGAAGACACTTCAACATAAAAAATATCATGATAGTCTTAAATATTTTTTGGAACAAATATTATCTTCAGAAAAGAACAAAAATAAGTCATAAAGATGTTAGGTTATGATTTTGAAATCATCTAAAAAAAATGGAAGAAAAATGTTTTTGTAGATGCACTCTCAAGAAATGATGAGGATGTGGAAGGATTGTCTTTTTCCATTTCTATTATCCAACCTGATTGGATAACTGAAGCAAAGGATGAATAGAATAATGACAAAGAGGTATGAACACTCAGTCAAAAGTCACAACAAGATCCCATTACATATGATACATGTATCTAGAAAAATGATTCATTATGATACAAAGGTCGTTAATATCTTTGTAGGAATTCCCAACTCCAAAAATAGATTGTTTTGGAATTGCATACCTCACAGTCAAGAAGGATTTTTTTTGGGATCGCCTTAAATATGTGATCTAGGTCTTGGTGTGACAAAGGACCCTTCCAAGACCTTTTACTTTCGTGACGTGTTAAATTTCATTTTTAAAAGAACACAAGCGAATACATCTACATGTTGTAAAGAAGAGGAACATGAAATTCATCAACACATGAAAACATAAGCCATTGATAATGAAGTTCATCCAGGAGGGACTACGTCTCCGGGCCTCGGTGTCAAGATGGTGTAGGCTACTACATTAAGTGTTGTCAATAGTAGTGATGTACATAAGAGGTGAGGTCGCTATCATACAAGGAAAATTCCTTCACGCAGGAGTGGCCCCAAGAGATGTTCCCTACAGGAACTCTTAGTCAAAAAGGACTCCTATTAGTATGAAACAAACTCATAAATGATGAGCATCCCACCAACATGGCATGAAAGGGATCTCAATGCAAATATGCATGGTGACACATTAGTATCCCATCAACATACAACAAAGGGATCTCAAAACATAACATGACAAATCATGACAACAAGTACATCACATAGATGATTCCACGTCACTTCAAGCAAGAATCATGAAAAAAAGTAAGAAATGGGATCCCACATCAAACATCAAGAAAGGACCTGTGTAGCTAATCCAGGATGTTTTCACTTACAGATGTATAGAAAATAATTACGTATATAAATTGTAGCTTAACACATAAATGTGCACATATGAAAAGAAGAAGAAAAACACATGAAAAGGCACAAAATAGAACACCAAGGCTAGATAACGGAGTTCGTCCAATTCAGACTACGTCTCCGAGCCCAGCTCAACAATGTGGAGGCCTTTCTTATTAAATGACATGAATACACAGACTTACAATTATCAATCTGTCCCAAAAGAGGCTTATACCTCCAAAGTACCTGATGGCTAAGAAATGAATGCCTTAGATGGAGTGGTATGCAGCACTAAGGATTCCCATAGCAATAGAAGAGGGCTAGAGTCATATAACTATCCAAAACAGATCAAAATATGCTCTTGGCCTCTACGAAATAGTGTGCTACAAAATAAAAATTCCTCCCCCGTGCTCTTCCATTGATCATGTTTTATAATGGATTCTTTGGAAAGAATCCCATCCAAATCGGGGCTTGTCTTGGTTCATTATAGACGTTGGTAGAGTGGAAGGATCGGTGGGTGCAACCATTCCCTAGAAATGGCCTCTTATTATTCAAAATGATAACACTTCAAGAATCCCAAATACACTACGAATCTGCCAAAACCCATTTACCCAGATTTCTAATATTATTAAATCGACTGCATATTATTCATTGGGTCTGGCCTGTTATCGGAATCGGCATATTACTGTTGCCAAGGGCCTGTTCATGGGAAAAGCCAACCATTGATCACCAATCATCGATATCGGTGTTGGTTGATCACATCAACATCCTGCATATGTATTGCTCAGATCTCGACGATTTGTTTGATCGCCGTTCGCACTGCCCGCTTGCCGATATACACACATATATATGTAATACCTTCGATTGCGATTGCCTCCGATCCGCCAATCTGATCTAATCAGAGATCGGTGATCGGGGGTTCCATGGTACGATGTTTAAGTCCACCCACATGAAACCTCTGATTGCGATTTTCCTGTAAGGCTTTAAGACCCATTTCCAAAGGAAATTCCTCTTTTTCTTAAGGATTGAGGAACCCTTCTTTTTGCAATAACTTCATCATTTGGACTCGGATTGAAGTACTATTTGCACTGTTGGTATCAGAATGACGAGATCTGTATTCTGGTCTTGAGTTGACTTCATTCTAATCATTTTGATTTATGAGTTTCCATGCCATTATATCTGAAGATCCACCTAGATCGATCCTCCCCATTGAGGAGCTTTTGGACCGCCAAAAGCTTTTCATTAGTCAATTGGCAAGTGAGGGTACTATGCCCTCACTTTCTCTTTCTCTAGCCATCTGGCCTTGCTGGGATGCATTCCCTTGAATCCAACTCGAAGGTACTCTACATCTCCTCACTGTGAAGTTTTGGTTCTTCTATCGAGGATGATGTCTTCGGGAAACTCATCGAGATATTCGGGTGCAAAATCATCGATGGTAGGAACTGTGCCCACCTCATTAGTGTCCATGATCAAAGGAGGTTCATACAACTTCAAGTTCTCCACTTACATTACTGAGTACATCTACATATATACTGGTAAGTCAAGACGAAAGGCATTATTCCCAATCTTCTCCAATATGGTGAATGGTCCATACTGGATTGGCTGCAACTTTGTCCTTCTCCCTTCATCCTGTCTTTACTGATGTGGAACCCCACCATGTCACCCACTTGGAATTGATGGTCAACTCAGTGTTTATCATGTCGAGCCTTGTAATGGGATTAACTCTTTTCCAACTGTTCTTGCACTGCTTGGTGAATCATTTGGATTTGCTGAATGAACTGTTGAGCTTTGTCTTTATCATTATGTCCACTAGAGCCATCCTCCCTTCCAAAGACCATGTCTAAAGGGTCCTTTGGTAGGTAACCAAAGCATGTCTCGAATGGTGAACGTTGTGTCAATGAATGCACTGCTTGGTTATAGGAATGTTGTATATAGGGGAGATGTTCATCCCACAACTTGGGATTCTTCTCACAATAGCCTCGTAATAGATGTACCACGGTACGGTTCACAACCTCCGTCTGCCCGTCAGTTTTCGGGTGAAATGCCATGCTCCTTTTCAGTTTGGTGTCCATCATCCTCCACAAGCTAGTCTAAAACTCTCCAAGGAAGCGAGAGTCTCGATCCAACACAATTGATGTGGGTAATCCAAAGTGGACCCAAACATACTGAAAGAAAAGAGCAGTCTGCTCTGCAGTAATTTGTTTTTTACAATGCATAAGAATACACATTTTGCTAGACAAGTCAACGATGACATACAAATAGTCGTGACCCTTCCTAGACAAAGGTAGACCACCTACAAAGTCAATTGACACACTTTCCCATGGATGACTCAGAATAGAGAGTGGTGTGTAGAGCCCAAGTTTTCTATGAGAGAGATTTGAAACAGAACACATCACACAACCCTTTACATATCAAGTCACAATGTTTTTCATATGAGGCCAAAAGCAAAATATTTGTACATGACTTAAAGTCTTCTCGACACCAAAGTGTCTAGACAAAAGAGAGGTGTGGGCCTCTCGAATTACATGCACTCTTTCTCCTGTGGAAATACACAATTTACCAAGGTGATACAACAATTTCCCCTGCAAGTGATAGTTGTCCACTTATGAATCATGGGTTAGTTTCGCATAAACCTCCTTAAAGTCTTCATCGTTAGCATATTGTTCAACATAAATTTCAAAAGACAATGAAGCATTATGAAAAATAACAGAAGCAGAAATAGGAGGGAGAGATAGCATATCGACCACTTTATTGCTAGTGCCCTTCTTATACTTTATTACCAGATGAAACTGTTGAAGAAAGCCCTTCCACTTGAAATGACGAGTTTGCTGCAACTTGGTTTGTGACTGAAGGTATTGCAAGGGCTGATGATCTATATGGATGATGGTCTCCTTGCCGATCAGGTAGTGTTTCCACTTTTTCACACTCTGCACCAAGGCATAAAGCTCCTTGCCATAGGTGGGATAGTTTATCATAGCTTGAGAAAAATTCTTAGAATGGTAACAAATTGGCTACTTTTGCTACATCAGTACAACTCCCATGGCATAACCACTGGCATTGGTTTCGATCTCAAATGGCTGTTGGAGATCGGGTAAGGCTAAGACTGGTGCGGTGCTAATTTTCTCCTTCAATGTTTCGAAGGATTTCTGATATCTTCCTCCCCATTGGAAGACCTGTTCCACAATTGTCAATGTGTGTAACGGTGCTGCAATAACAAAGAAATTAGCAATAAATCTCCTCCAATATTGGATTGCACCTAGAAAGCTACGGACCTTAGTTACACTAGTAGGCTTAGGTCAATTTACAGTTGCTTCAACCTTAGCGGGATCAATTTTTAGCTAACCATGACCAACAATATGACATAGGTAACCCAGAGAGGTTTTCCCGAACTCACACTTTGACAATTTTACAAAGAGTTTTTCTTTCTTCAGCACATCAAACACTTTCTTTACATGATTCACATGTTCAAACCAACTCTTGCTGAAAACTAATATATCATCTAAATATACCAGAACAAACTCATCAATGAAGGGATGAAATATATTATTCATAACTCGCAGAAAGGTGGCTGGAGCGTTGCAAAGCCTGAATGGCATTACCATCCATTTGGATAGCCCCTGCTTGGTTTTGAAAGTGGTTTTCCACACATCCTGCTCCGCAATTCAAACCTGGTGATAGCCACTGCATAGTTCCTATTTTGTGAAATATACAACACTTTTTAATTGATCCAACAAATCATCTATGCGTGGGAGGGGATAGTGATTTTTTACTGATATTTTGTTAAGCACGCGGTAGTCCACACATCCTCCAGCTGTCATCCTTGTTTGGCACTAGAACAATCAGTGACCCGCATGGAGAGGAGCTCGGCCTGATCACACCTTGGTCTAAAAATTCCTGTACTTGACACTTGATCTCCTCCATTTTGATTGCCAACATTCTGTACATGCTGATATTTGACAGAGGGGCATCATGCAATAGGTGAATCTCATGTTGGATCTACCTTTGTGGAGGTAGTCCTCACAGCTCCTGAAATAATACATTATAATCAGCAATTAAATCCATCAACTCGTGTTTATGCTTACCATTGCAACCTTGGAATGCGTCTGCAAATTCGGCCTTCTTTTCCCTGACGACCATAAGCATGCATGCCTTGTTGGAGTTCACCAGCCATTTCATCTACCCAATGCTTACGAGGCTGGCGTTAATTTTGTTTTTATGAGCCCGCACTATGTACTCTATCCCATCCTTAGTGATGTGGTATTTATTTTCATGGCAGAAAAATACAAATTTTCTGTCATATAGGTAGGGGCTCCCCAATACCATGCCACAGATGTCCAATAGTATAACATCCATCTCTACTTCTTCTACCAGCTTAGAAGCAATCACAAATTTTACCTTGCACTGCTAGGTTACATTCAATTTAGCTTTATCATGTGTCCATCCCAGTGGGTAAGGCTTTGGGTGCAATTTTGTTTCTAAGCCAAGCTTCTTTACCAGGGATTCTGCAATTAAATTTGCTTGGGACCCCGTATCAAACAAATTTTTTACTTTGGTATGACTTACTACAAATATGATATGAAATAATTCAATTCTTTTTATATCATTCGAAATGGACTCATCTACAAAACTGGTGCTTACCTATGATTTAGAATCAATAGGAGGTGTAAAGGTACCTTTTGTTCCCATTGCTATGACCAGAGCTTCATCTCCTAATTTTGATCAAAGGTCTTGCTGTGCCGTTGCCACTGTTTTCTGCTTCCCTTTTCCTCCATACTTCTTTGGGCACTTCTCTGGGTTCTGCTTCCAACAATGATCATCATCATGGCCTTCTTTCTTGCAATGATTACAATAAGGCTGCTATCCTTCTTCCGTTGCTGCTGTTTTCTTCTCCTTCCCTTTCCATTTCACTTTGGATTTTCCATTCAGAGGTTTGAATGGTGGCTTTAGGGATTGGTCCTTTCTTTCATTCTTGCCCCTATTCTTAATGTGAATTTCTTTCACACTAGCTGTGTCAATAGTGGTTGGTTCAAACAACAATAATGAATGCCGAATATAACTATGCAGTGAGCCAATATACTTAGTTACAACTTCAGGTGTATCTAGTGCAATACCCAAATTCAGTGCTTGCTTCCTAAATTATTTTGTAAAACTATGAACGTCCTGCCCTTTGCCTTGCCTTAAATATTACCAATTCATCAAAGCTTTCTGTTTGTATCCTAAGGGATAAAATTTTCCTTTAACGCAAAAGTAAAATTAGACCATGAGGAAAAGAGCTTACCCACATTTTTACTGCTCTGCAACTTACTCTCCCACCAAACGAGAGTTGTGTTGCCCAATCATAAAGAGGCTAGTTGGATTTTCACCTCATCCTCTACGATTTGTTGAATCCTGCAATAAACCTCAATCTACTTGATCCAAGTGTTAAGCTTTTTTGCATTACTTTCACCATAAAACACAAGAAGATCAAATTTAACATCTAATTTAAAAAAAGGTTTCTTTGATGCATCCTTTGGATTTCTCTAATTATGGTGGTATGGGGAAGAAGAACCTTCACCACCAGAAGGAGAAGGAGGGGGTTCTTCTCCATCATTCCCATGCGCTGAACCTTGTCCTTCTAGATTCCTCTCTTCAGCTTTTTCCAGTCTTATAACTAGCTGATTGATATTCTTTGCCATTGAGTAGAAAGTCTTTCTGAAATTTGTGCTCCTCCTCAATATGAGCTTCCTCTTCATCCATGTTTCTTCTTCAAGGTGCACGCCCGGCCTCTGGATCAAAAGGTTCTAGATTCCCTTCACCTCTTTGAAGCCTGCCTCTTGTTAGCATACAAACATGCAATTCACATCTAAAAATCCCTGCTCTGATACCACTTGATCCAGGATGTTTTCCCTTATAGATGTATAGAAAAGAATTACATATATAAATTGTAGCTTAACACATAAATGTACACATATGAAAAGGAGAAGAAAAACACATGAAAAGGCACAAAAGAGAACACCAAGGCTTGATAACGGAGTTCGTCCAATTCGAACTACATCTCCAGGCCCAGCTCAACAATGGGGAGGCCTTTCTTATTAAATGGCATGAATACACAGAGTTATAATTATCAATCTATCCCAAAAGAGGCTTATACCTCCAAAGTGCCTGATGGCTAAGAAATGAATGGCTGAGATGGAGTGGTATGCAGCACCAAGGCTTCCCGTAGCAATAGAAGAGGGCTGGAGTCATATAAATGTCCAAACAGATCAAAATACACTCTCAGCCTCTGCGAAACAGCATGCTGCAAAATAAAAATTCCTCCCTTGTGATCTTCCATTGATCAAGTTTTATAATGGATTCTTTGGACAAAATCCCATCTAAATCAGGGCTTGTTTTGGTTCGTTATAGATGCTGGTAGAGTGGAAGGATCGACGGGTGCAACTGTTCATCGGAAATGGCCTCTTATTGTTTAAAATGATAACACTTCAAAAATCCAGAATACACTAAGAAATCTGCCAAAGCCTGTTTACCTGGATTTCAAATATTATTAAATCAGGTGCATATTATTCATCAAGTCTGGCTTGTTATCAGAATCGGCGTATTGTTGTTGCCAAGGGCCTATTCACGGGAAAAGCCGACTATTGATCACCGATATCGGCGTTGGCTGATCGCATTGGCATCTTGCATATGTATTGCTTCGATCCTGCTGATTTGTTTGATTGCTGATCACATTACCCACTCGTTGATATACACACATATATATGAAAGACCTCCGATTGTGATTGCCTCTGATCCACCAATCTAATTTGATCGGAGATTGGCGATCGGGGGTTCCATGGTCTGATGCTTAAGTCTTCCTTCATGTGACCTCCGATTGTGATTTGCGTTTAAGGGTTTAAGACCCATTTATAAAGGAAATTCCTCTTTTCCTTAAGGATTGAGGAACCCTTCTTTTTGCAATAACTTCATCATCCGGACTCAGATTGAAGTACTGTTTTCACCGTTGAAATCAGAATGATGAGATCTCTATTCTGGTCTTGAGTTGACTTCATTCTGATCGTTTTGATTTCTGAGTTTCCATGCCATTATATCTGAAGATCCACCTGGATTAGCAACACAATGCATAGAAAAAGAAGTACATGAACACTACATATAGCTCACAACTAAGTGCCATTTGAAGAAGTGGATGTCAAATTGCTGAAGCTGTTCGTGCCATCAATCTCACGACATCAATCACATGGAAATGGCTGCTCGCACATGAATGCTGACACCTGCATTCCACTTAGAAAAGTGGCTGAATAATAGAATGAGCAAATGATAAATCTGAATTCACCATCATATTTGTGGCATCGAATAGTGCAAAATCGACTGTCAGATTTTTGAATTCTGAGAAATTGAGAATCTAGGGCTCAAGGAATCTTTTAGATTCCCCCTAGATTCCTCAAAGATTCCCTCCTTCAGGTCCTTTGTAAATTTGCTACTTAGATTAGGAAATTGACTATGCCATCAGGTTCATGTCACTAAGAGGTGTAGGATTGACATAAAATTTCACCCTCCTGGAAATTTTGCTCAGTCATGGTTCCACCAACATTAAAAAATTTTAAAAAATTCCACCTTGTTTTCTGTGTCCACTCCTAGTTCCTCCATGCTTGGGCGCACTGGGAAAATGACAGGTTTATATAAGAAATGTTGGGAAAAATTACCAAAAGTTAGTTTGGCAGGGTGGTAAATATCTCAAATAGTAAGGAGGAGGTTGGGTGGTCAAACCTTGCCCCTCCATTTTAATGCATTACTTGTTATTAATCTAAATTTGTTTTTGTTAAAGGGGTCGTATCCACATTGGGTGGCCCGCCCCATGCAGCTTGCACCAACTGTGTATGGACACATTCATATGGAGGCACGTTCTTTTATGGTGGGGGCGCTCTTTTTATGGCCGTGTACTACCACTTTAATGGGGGTTCATTTCTTTTTGGGGCTGCCTGCTTGGGGGCTGGCCACATGGGCCGGGCGGGTACGACCCCTGCTGGTTCCATATTATATGTTTTATGGATTTCAAGGTGTGGGCCGGATCCACCGGAGGTGGCCCGTGCCCACCCCATAATAATGTGCATTAATTTGGTTGGGCGATGATGGTTGGAGGCCTGAGCCCGTAAAAATATATTTATGGTGTAAGATTGCGGGAGAGCCAGAGGGGGTGATGAACCATAGGGACAAAATTGATTTTTTTATTATGTAATGGGTTTTGGGGGTGGCGGGGGTGGTGGCCTACCACCATAATATTTGTTTTTTAATTTTTATTTGAAAATAAGGGTGGATTTTCAAATCTTTAGAAAATAAGGAATATTGGGAAAATTAACGAGGCCGGAATTTTGACCGATTTCGGGAGCTAGGTTTGATGCCTTGGGGTTGGTCAAATCGTAGGACACTTAAACCTGGTCCACAACCCAACTTTGAACAAAACTTTGATTGGCTCGTTCTCCCTCATATGAGCTTGAATTGACGAACCGTTCATACCTCCGCGATCAGGACGATGAGATCTACGCTCTGGTCCTGGGTCGCAGTCATTCTGAGCACTTTGATTTTTGAGCATTCATAAGCCCTCTTAGTGCTGTGTGTCTTTGGAGCCACCTGGATCAATCCTCCCCACTAAGGAGGTTTTGGTCCTCCAAAAGCATGAAAAATAATTTGCAACTTCTCTGTACCTTGTCTGCATCACAAGTGTCTCACTTCCATCTCTTTCAACTTTATTTTTCGGAGCCTTAAGCGACGAGCCGACACCTGCTACCTCTGCAACCTGTAGTACATTGTTTTTCAAATCACATGCTTGACTTTCATGACTAACTAATGACCCAAACATCCCACACTTGCCACGAGTTTATAACACATACTCACTGGTCAAGTTTACAACAAGATGGACATAATACCCCAGCTACGAAAACAAGGCCAGCACATCAATGTTGCTTCAATAAGTGATGGAAAACACATCATCACTACAACACATGGTTTACAAAGATAAGGCCAAACACTATTGTTTTGACAAGTGATGGAAACACGACATCATTGTCACAGTTTATCACGTAACTCAAAACAAGACCATACATCATTGTTGTTGAACAAGTGATGGAAAATACATTATCTCTTTTACATATTAAAATGCAACAAATGATTTATAGAAGCATGACCATGAGTTGCTAAGATATTAGAAACAATTTTTCACTTATCAAGGTGACTGGGTCGCCTCCTTGTGGCGCATTTGCTTGTCGAACAACTACTTCACCTGGTTCATGCACCGACAATTTGTCTTTAAGGCGCTGCTCCGGATGGAGCCTCCAACGAGTGGCTCTTTGATGGCCATTTCTGTTGCAATGACTACAATAAATCTTCTTCCTCCAGATCTTCTTAACATGTTTCTTTACATGTTGTTGAGAGGGTCTTTCATGCCTCATCCTTCTATGCACTGCCATTCTTTTCCAACACTTAGAAAATGTATGGTTATGTAATCCACAAAAGGTACATTTTTGATGCCATGTTTTCCATTCATCATTAAAAACATGATCATAATCGAAATGAAAATTTGAAGATTGAAACTGGTTATATCTTTCCTTGCTGTTTCTGGTGTAAGTATGGCAATGAGAGTTGGGCTCAGCTCTTTCCTTGCAATGGAAACTGCCATGAGATGATGGGAATGTGTTCCCAATATTTTCTTTCCTCGATGATTTTGACGAGCTCTCGGAAGCATATGACACCTTCGAGCATTCTCCTTTGGTGTATCTCAAGCCTGTGAATTGAGGTCTCTGCATAACCTCCAATAGTTGAGTTATGCCTTGGTTATTAACACCAAGTTTTTCTTCCTCCTCGTGCCTCGTCTTGGTAAGGAGCCTCATGTTTGTCCCTATAATTGGGATCTCCACATCTGCAATAGAAATTCTACTATGTGAAGATGAAACCGAAAGGAAATCAACATCTTTTACCTCCTCTGTCGATTTGGAAAGAACTGATGAGGGCTTCTCATCATCTATTGTTGGTGGTTTGCTAGCTATCTCAGTGCATCCTCCAACTTCTTTTCTGACATACCCAAGTCCTCTAAAACAGGGAAATTCTTCTACTTTGATGGGGTTAATGATGCCTTGGCCATTAACGCCCAAGCCCTTTCCTTCATACCCCATTTTCTTCAATAGTTTGGAGCCAATTCCTATGGTATGATTTTCAAAAATAGCAAAATCATAATCAGGACACATACATGAATTTAGAGAATTACATTTTATCTCACATGGGTCACACTGCAGTTTTTCCAAGGCCTCATCCTTAGCTTGCAGCTATCATAGCAAACTTTGTTTTCCTCTTTGTCTTCATGTAGACGCATCTTCAATTCAGTGTTCTCTGTTTGAAGATTTTGCTTATTGTGCTTCAGTTCTTCCAAGGTCTCTTCCGTGGCTTGCAAATGAAGCTGCAATCACTCCTTTTCCTCTGTCCCTTTTTGTATAGTTTCATACATTATTTCTACCCTTTTGTAAATGTTGAGCATGGTCTCGTACATCGCTTTTTCATCCTCTATCGCTGCACGTTCCATTGTTCATGCTGCAATTCACATCAACATAAAGACCGCTCTGATACCACTTGATCCAGGTCCGGGTGTGACAAAGGACCCTTCCAAGGTCTTTTACTTTCATGATGTGTTAAATTTCATTTTTAAAAGAACATAAGTGAATAAATCTGCATGCTATAAAGAAGAGGAACATGAAATTCATCAACACATGAAAACATAAGCCGTTGATAACGGAGTTCATCTAGGAGGGACTATGTCTCCGAGCCCTGGTGTCAAGATGGTGTAGGCCATTGCATTAAGTGCTGTCAATAGTAATGATGTACATAAGAGGTGATTTCGCTATCATACAAGGAAAATTCCCTCACGTAGGAGTGGCCCCAAGGGATGTTCCCTACAGGAACTCTTAGTCAAAAGGGACTCCTATCAATATGACACAAACTCATGCATGATGAGCATCCATCCAACATGGCATGAAAGGGATCTCAATGCAAACATGCATGGTGACACATGAGTATCCCATCAACATACAACAAAGCGATCTCAAAACATAACATGCAAAATCATGACAACAAGTACATCACATAGATGATTCTACTTCACTTCAAGCAGGAATCATGAAAACAAGTAAGAAACAGGATCCCACATCAAACATCAAGCAAGGACATGTGCATCACAATGCATAGCAAAAGAAGTACATGAACACTACATATACCTCACAACCAAGGGCCACATGAAGGAGTGAATGTCAAACTGCTGAAACTGTTCATGCCATCAATCTCATGACATCAATTGCATGGAAATGACTGCTCACACATGAATGCTGACACTTGCATTCCACTTACAAAAGTTGCTGAAGAATAGAATGAGCAAATGAGAAATCTGAATGCACCATCAGATTTGTGGCGTTGTATAGTGCAAAATCGTCTGTCAAATTTTTGAATTCTGAGAAATTGAGAATTTGCGGCTCAAGGAATCGTTTAGATTCCACCTCAATTCCTCAAATATTCCCTCCTCTAGGTCCCTCTACAAATATGCTGCTCAGATTAGGAAACTGACTGCGCCATTGGGTTCGTGTCGCTGAGAGGTGTAAGATTGACATAAAATTTGTCCAATTTGGACAATGAAAAAATTCCACCCTCTTGGAAATTTCGCTTAGTCATGGTTCCCCATGCATTAAAAAATTAAAAAAAAATCCGCCTTGTTTTCTGTGCCCACTCCTAGTTCCTCCATGCTTGGGCACATTGGGAAAATGACGGGTTTATATAAGAAATGCTGGGTGGACTTACCAGTAAGTCAGTTTGGCAGGTTGGTAAATATCTCGAATATTAAGGAGGAGGTTGGGTGGTCAAACCCCGCCCCCTCTGTTAGTGACTAAATCTACCTCAGGCTGGGAAAGGCAGGTCTAGGGTAACATCAAACCATGCTTAACTTGGTAGCTAGCCCTACTAGGTTGGGAGAGGGCTCTCTCCTTGTCAATCTCAATGAAAATATGGCAAGTAAGGCTTAAGATGACTGATATGAATACTAATTTTAGGCTAGGTATATGCTTAGAGGAATTTGTTTGATTTTAATGGTTGGTTGCTGGATCAGATGGGGAAGGCAGCTTTGGATCTGGGAAATCAACACATAGTTGTAGAGGTTTCTATGGGGCGAGGTAGGCAAGTGTTTTAGCACTTTGAAATGAATGTAATGGTGAGTCTAAAGATTAGTGAGGAGCTGGAGAGGGCATGCAAATGTCATGAGCCCTCTTCAAACAGTAGAAAACATTCAAAACTAAGTAAACCCCAAGGCAGAGCACTAAAAAACCAATGGATTCCACCCTTTAAAATTGATTCATTTAGTTATGCAGAAAGAGAGAGATGATGACACATATAAACATAAGATAAATTGAATAACTGAGAAGAAAATAATGCTAATTCACATTACCTCAAGAATCCTACAAAATGCTGCAAAACCCTGGTTTATTTCCTTGCCAAATGGAAAAAGTGATGTACAATAGTGCTCAATGAATCCACAAGAGTCCAACCTTGACAAATGACTAACAAAGTACAAGATATAGGCCTCAAACCACCTATACTAGCCATCAAAGGTCGAATCCATGAGTCAAGGAGCTGTTTCAACAAGATCTAAACTAGGAACTAAAAAATAGGCAGTGGAACAGCTTGCCTCTAAAACTATGGAAACTATTCATTCAACGCAAAACCACCTATAACTGATGTATCTACCTGAGCCTTAAGTCATTTTTCATCGTTTTTACTTTACATCTTATTACATCATGAATTTGACCATGAGAGAAGACAAAGTCAAATTGGTAGAAAACTAGGCAAAATTCTGAGTTTTTGAGCAAAATTGACAAAATTTTCCCTGATGCGCAGCGCCACTTCAAGCCTGAGTTTGAAGGCCTTCCCCTTCACCAAATTAGGTCCAAGATGGCTTGTTGGAAATCTATATCTGTCTACTCTCTAGGACAACTAGAATTGTTGGATTTGGAGTCCATTTGCCCCTTCAAAAATCACTTCTCCCAAGACTGCTCCCTGTGGGTCCAAAAAGTGGCAAAGAGGGCATTTTTTAGGTATTTTTTTCCCTTTAGGTGACCGAGATCTCCTCCAAACTTCATGAAACTTTCTGGGTTTTAGTATCTTTTCATGGGGAATCCAAAAATTCAGGCCATTTTGCAAAATTCCAAACTGGCTCAATGCAATTTCCTGCGTTTTGCAATTAAAATTTATGAAATGACAAATTTTTTTCCAAATTGCTTCAAAATTGGCAAGAGGCAAGCTTATCAATTGCTTTGCTAAGCCAAGGAAGCTTCAGCCAAGATTTTAAGTTTACCTTTCTCATTTTTGGCTTTTAAGGCTCTCTTTAATTTAGCTTTTAGGCTTCTTATCCTTGTCTTGCAAATTTTATTCCGGGCCAAGTAGTGATAAGCCATGTGGCACAACATGTTCTTCTCCTTATTAGCCTTATCAAGCAGCTTCTCTAGGTGGATATTCACTCTTTCCAACCATGATTCTCGGTCAGCCTCTATCTCTTGCTCTAATGATGTCATCTTGATTTTCCTTCTTTTTGCTACTTGCCGATTTTCCCTAATGGTTTGCAGCTCCATGATTGTTTTTTTGTCCTCCAATTGCTTATTCTCTTGGTCAAGGTAGTTAATGATCCATTTAGCCCTATCAAGGTCAAGTGATAAGGCTTGGATCTCAACTTCTTTCTCCTTGATGACCACATCCTTGAGTCTTGAGCTTTGGGAGCCCAAATCAGTGTCCTCTTCCTCAACCAAAACAAAATCCCTGTCTTGGCCTTCAGAAGGCCCTTCATCATGCAATTGTTTCTTTCCTTTGTCATGTACCTGTTCTGCTGAAGAAGAAGGAAAAGCCCCTTTCACCCTAGGTGAAGATAGCATTTTCCTGTGATCTAGTGAAGAAAATGAGACCCCTTCCACCCCTAGTGGAGATAGTACTCATTTGGCAGCAGCAAAAAGTCTTGTTGTGCCGTTTTCATAAGTTATAAACATAGGAATGTGAGCCTCTTCAGTTTTTCTTTCAGGCTCTCTTGTTTCCTGGAAGATCCACTTTCCTCTTGAGGTTCTGCAAAAATTTGAGGCCCTTTAAAGATCTCATGGGCAATGAAGGTTTCCCATGGCACTCCCAATCGAGTGAGCTGATGCACAACAATAATCTTGATGACAGCAAAGTGATAAATACTGTTGAGCAGCTGTGGGTATGGTTTTTTGCAAATGAAATATGGAATACTCATCATTCTAACCCTAGTGAAATGCATAAGAAATCTGATATGATAGGCATAGAGTCTGGAGAACCTACCCTCACATGTGAAGTATTTAATGATGAGTTTCATAAGTGGAACATACCGGTCCTCCAAGAACTTGAAAGGAAACACCTTGCCCAATTTACTATGATATTTGGCTTTAATGTATGTTCATAGTGTTTCTTGCTGATATTTTGTCTTTTGTTCCACCTTCCCCCTACATCTAGCATTCTAGCTGCTTCTACAATAATCATTGGTGAAAGAGTGAAATTGATGCCAACAAGGTGTACCATGTTATTCTCCATGTTTATGACAAATTGCCTTGCTAGTTCATGATGGTACTTAACCCTCTCAACCATCTCACAAAACTCAAAGAAAGATTGGTATCTAAAACAAGTGGTGGTAAGGGGACAAGCAAGGAGTTCAGCAATGCTAATAGGTTCCTCTCTGATAATTTTCCCACCCTTGTGAGGTCTCCTAGGCTGTACATTCCTTTGTATTGAACTATCACTTAATGTTTCTTCTTCATAGCTTGAGTCACTGTTTCTTGCCATGGTGCTTGCTGCTTGTCTTAGGAAAATGATGTGATGAAGATATGGTGAAAAATGGTAATGAAGGAGGACAAGGGTGATGAGTATGAAGAGATTTTACTCTTGGAAAATGGAGTTGGGGAATCAAGGGATTAGTTTTGGGAAACTAGGGTTTAGTGAGGGATTTATGGTTTGGTGAAGGGAATGAGTTGTTTTAGGGGAGTGGGATATGGAAAATGGGATAACTGGAGTGATTTAGGGCAATGAAAGAGTGAAAAGGGTTAAATGATGTTTTTTGTGATGGTGAGTGAAAATTGCACAATGAAATGGAAAATTATGAAGACAAGCTAGGGTTTTACTTTCAACATGCAAAATTCATGAAGAACACAAGTATGACATCAAATTCAGCTCTAGGGCAATGATCACTTACTTGTAGAATGGAAATGCAATGTTTTTTAGGGTTATTACACAATTTGGAACGATTTAGGAAGTTCTGGACTGATGCACATCGCACTAGGCCCAATGCGTAGTGCCCTCCTGATGCGTAGCGCCCGTGCAAATTAACATTGGCAGAAAGTGACTAATGCGTAGTGCCAGTCTGATGTGCAACGCACTGCGTCTGATGCATAGCGCCAGGCAAAGTTGCTTTGAAAACAGGGTTTTTGATCTCCTTTGCTCAAAATCGCGATTTTTTTCTCTCCAAGGGTATTTTTCACAATAAAATGATAAATGGCACCCCTCTCACTTTATATATGGATGACCTTTAATATTTGCTTATTCCAAACCCACTTTTCTAATGTCAAAGTCACTTTTGGTCATAAGCTCTGTTTTTCATTGGAATTGACTTTTCTTAATCACTTGGTAAACTGATGCATTGATGCTTGTGTTTTTGTCTGCAGTGTCTGGAGTTGGCAAGGTGAGCAATGGCAGTAGCTGGAACTTATTACATATAGTAAACATGTCAAATTACATAAATTTTGTACATAGGAAATAAAAACTTGGTTTTCACCTCAAAACAGAGTTTTGAGCTAAAAATCATTTATTGAGCATATCATTAGTGAAATTTTGATATGATGCACTTATTAGACCTCCGCATGTGCCTGCTGACCTTTTATTGAGTTTTTCATGACCATGGTGGCAAACCCTAGACCTAATGAGATCTGAAACCCTAAAAATGGTTTTGGTAAATGGAATGAAATAAAATGACAGTAAATGACCTAAACATGTGAAGATAGGCTAGTAGATAAATATCATGAGGGAAATTGATAATGAACCATTTCCATCAGAGTATCCATGACCTAATGGAATGCAGTTGATCGAATGGGACACCTAATATGTGTGCAAAAAGAGAAATTTGATCACTGATGGAAGGATGAAGATACTGACACTAACACCCTCCACTTTAATGCATTGCTTGTTATTAATCGAAATTTATTTTTGTTAAAGGGGCCGGGTCCAAATTGGGTGGCCTGCCCCATGCTCCCTGCACCAACCATGTATGGACACATTCATATGGAGGCACATTCTTTTATGGTGGGGGTGCTCTTTTTATGGGCGTGTACTGCCACTTTAATGGGTGTTCATTTGTTTTTGGGGCCGCCCGCTTGGGGGCCGACCATGTAGGACGGATGGGTTTATATGTTGTATGGATTTCAGGGTGATGACTTGACATGTTGGGGGCATGTATACCAATATCAAGCATAGTTTTTTGTTTCACGCTTGTGTAAAAATGAAATTGAATCCAAGAATAGTTTTTTGTTTCAATCTTGTGTAAACATGAAACTGAACCCAAGCATAGTTTTTTGTTTCAAGCTTGTGTAAACATGAAACAGAATCCAAGCATAGTTCCCTATGGTTTAAGCTTGTGTAAAAATGAACCCATCTTCATTTTAACCCTCGTTATTGCCAGTCTATTAGCCTCTTCCATTAGATGAGCCTTGGTTATTCCCCTTCCATCTATCTGCTTGGCTAATCATATGCTTTCACTTGGTTGTTTTACACTTTTTGAGGAGCAGTTGCAATGAGTGGTCTTATTAGCCAACCTCTTCACATAAATCAACATGTTTTGAGAAGTTCCAACATCATTGGAACCAGTTTCTATCCTAGACACCACTCGTTCCTCAAAATGGAGTCCTCTTTGAGCTCTTTCCGGACTCTCGAAATATGAAAAGATTGTCGAGCGCTTGTCCTTTTCAGCTCGTTAACGGATTGGAAACAACATCTCCTCAGTATAAGTTTAACCCTATTCCAGACTAAGATAAATTATTTATGAAAAAGGAATACGTTGACTGAACATGGTCAATAGGTTCTCTCCTGTATTGTTTTACACTTTTTCGGACTTGAGAGACAAATATACAAAAAATAACTTGTGGAGTTTTCTTTTTGTCCTTTTTCATACTCTCTAAACATGAAAAGGACCAAGTTATCATTTTCGTTAGACTCGTTAAAACATCAAATAGTGACAAACTTGTCCATCATGACAAGAATGAGTTTCACCTTCACTAGACTCATTAAAACATCACATAGCGATGGATTCACCCGAAAGGTGGAATCATACAACAAGCATATGTTATCCTCCTCAAGCTTGATAAAAATAAAGAGGTACTAGTTAGCAATGACTGGGGAAAATGGGAAAAGGGGTAAACCACTTTATGGCAGTAGGTCACTCTTGAACATGACACTTTCACTTCATCATTGTGACTATTTGGGTTGGGTTATCTGCTTGATGGTCATCATACCTTGGTCTAATCAACCATCCATTACTTTTGTTTTGGGTCAATGTTGCCAATCCATTTAGTGTCGTTGACATGTTCAAGAGAAGTCACTCGGTTTAAAATTCATCTTTTTCAATACTCATAAACCTTCATTTTCATGACTACCATTCTTGAAACTTGTGTCGTCAGTCAAATTCCATTTCCAAAATAATTACACTTGTTTCGTGTCGTTGATGTGGGATACATCAAGGCCCTCCTTCGATTAGTCGCTTATTGTCGACATCAACACATTATTCAAGAAGTTGACTTAGAAACACCCTTCCAGTACCTTGAGGCTTGCATACATCAATGGAAAGTTTCTCGCTTCCATTGATAGGTTGACATCACTGGCCTTTGACCGAAAGACTTTGTATGGTGTTCGACATCAAAACACCTATTCACACCATTTAGAATGTACTAGAGTACCTTGAGGATCATTATCATTATCGGTGATTTCTCTAGTGTCTATTAACAACTTACATTATTGGCTGGTAATCAGATGGTGTCTTCCCATGTTTGACTTTAGATCACATATTCACATGATTAGACTCGTACTTGAGCGAACAATTGAATGAGATAGAAGACCCCAGATCTAGTTTCATCCATCCGGGATGCAATTTCAGGAAATGTACCAAATCATCCGTACGATGGCTTTACATTGATGGTCATCCTATCATGCATCTATATCTGTAGACGACTATCTATGTAGTTGTAATGAAAGTTTATATGTTGAGCATGGGTATGCCTTCCCTCAGCGATTCATGAGAAAAAATCAAAATATCATGATATTATGTATTGTAATTGATGCAGGTCACGAACCACTTCAGAACCTCCTCATCACATCATAAAGCATATCACTCGACATCATTATTTTCGACTTCATGCTTTAGGAGGCAGCTGTTACAAATCCATTTGGGCACATCACTCCCATCTTCAAATTAGTACCATTAGGGCTCATCAAACCCTAATTCAGTTGCTACATGCCTTGGACAAGTCACCATTTTGAATGCCTCCTTCCCTGAGAGTTTTTTGGCCCGAAACCCTCCAAAATTTCCTCCTTGAGGGACTAGCGCAACCTTGGATAGGGGTAAGTGTGCTTCAGTGCAGGTAGGCCCATGTTAGGGTGCTCTGCAGAGCACCTACACCCACTTTGACTTGCACTGGGTGAGATTGAGCGAAATTCACATAGGGTTCTAGGAATATTCTTATCTTTTGGAATCATCTAGAAGTTTCCCACACTTATCATCTCCTATGAGCTCGAAATTGGATAGGGAATGAGTTAAATAACCTCCTATCCTCTCATACCTTCCTCCATGGAAACTAACTCTAAGTTTGGAAGTCCATTCAATATCCTCATTTATGACAAAACTTCCTTCTTTGGCCTATAAATTGAGCACTCATCTAAGTGATCAGGGGCTGGACTTTGAGAATTTGTAAGGAGATACTGTTGAAGTGAGAATTGAGATTGTAAGTGAGTAGTGTTATGTTGTCGGAGTGCTGTGCTATTGATGTGATGTTGGTTGGAACGCAAGCTAGAAGGGTGACAATGGATTAGACTTCATGGTTGTAATTCTTCCTTCTACTTAATAAAGTTGTCTACACCTTTTTCCATATGCTTATCTTGATATATGATGTTTATATGTGTGAATGTATCTGATTCCATTTACTTGTATTCGATAGATCTCTTGCTTTGATTGGTTCTCTGTCTTCTGTTTATGTTTGCAGGTACTTTTTAAACGAGTTAAGTTCGAGATGGAGCGACAAGAGTCAAACAAAGGAGACAAAAGGAAAACGAAAGAACAAGTAGGTCCTTTGAATCCCTTTGTCTTATTTATCGTTTATAGAAAAAGGATAAATGCTTTAAATCTATTGTTCTACGTATAACTACCTACCTAGGGAGTTACTATTTATCCATAGATACCAAATTCCTCATAACAATAATGCATAAAAATGACCCCTTTTATGGCACTTTATGGATACATCCACCATCCATCACATCATATTTAAGAGAAAATTCTAAGGTTCAAGCATTGGAAGATCACATCAAGCATCGACAACAAGTTCATCAACTCTTAAAGGATAACCTCACTCTGGCACAAAATCGAATGAAACAACATGGTGAAATAAGTTTTAATGTAGGTGACTGGGTGTTCTTAAGGATACAACAATAAAAACAAATGTTCCTCAAGAAACCTAAGAAGGATAATAAATTATCACCCAAGTATTATGGTCCTTAGAAACTGTTGTAAAATATTGGTACTATGGCATACAAATTGGAGTTGCATGCATCTTCTCGAGTACACCTAGTTTTCCAAGTTTCATGCTTAAAGAAGTTTATTGGTGACAAGCTCTCAGTTCAAACAATATTGCTAGAACTTGACAAAGAAGGAAAAAATCATATTGGATCTTGAAGTAGTCATGGAAACAAGAACCCGATAGCTACACTTTTTGAAGGAGAGGGGCATGTTACTAGTGTAGGCCACTTATTTTTATTAATAGTGTATCCCCCTTATTGTTATTGTTAGTGTAGCCCCCTATTGTTATTTTTATGCCCATGTAGGCCCCATATTTTTATTGTTGTGTCCCATAGAAGCCCACTATTCTTATTTTTGTTCCCTTAAATTATTATTTTTATACAAGCTATAATTATATTGTGACCTCTTAGACTCCTATATATACCAAGGAGGTCTTGTGATTTGTATCATCCAAGAATTGTTCATTTATGTGATGTCAAGGAGGTTTCCCCATCGAAGAGGTTATTTTTCAAGTAATTGATCTAATTTTTCTTCTATTTTGTGAGATGTTTGCATAACAAATTTATTATAGCTATGATGAACATATGGAAGGATTTCATACCATGTATCTACATGCTTTGATTTGTACATGCGTAATATATGGACAATCATCTCGTTGACCACTTCTATTCATCCATCCTTTTGGGGATGAAAGACGGTCAATTTGGTTAACTTGGTATCCATTGGAGACCATAGGTTGAGCCAAAAGGTATTTAGGAACTTGATATTCGTGTCTAAAATAATGGTTTAATGTAGCCCAAAATGAACCAAAACATGCTCAAAGAAGAGATAAGTAGTGGCTTAGGCTGTGATATACTTCTTGCATGGTGCTAGGATGGCCATCTTAGAGAACCAATAAACAATGACACACCCACAATCATTTCCATGCTTAGTGGAGGGTAAAACTAACATGTAATCCATGGATAATAAATCCTAGGGCTTGTCTGGGGTAGGTAGAGAAGTGTACAAGATTTGCTTCTTGATGGATAATTTAGCAATGACATAAGAAATGCATGATTTGATATATTGGTGGACATCTTGTTGAAGTTTTAGCCAATAGAGATACTTCTAAAGTAATTTTAATATTTTAACCACTCCAAAGTGCTCTACCACCCAACTGTAATGTGCCTCCAAATCAACTTGGCACGCTTGTTTGAAGGAGCACATAGGTGGCCTAGGTAGCAAGAGCACATACTAGGGGTGGAAATATGGAACTTGTTCACCTACAATTAGCATATGGTATGTAGCATCAAAGTTAGAGTCACTCTTGGAATACAACTTGTGTTACCACAAGGTGCTAAGGTTCTACTGAATGTGCTATAAATGTTCTTCCTAGGTTCTGCTAAAGATGAGGGTGTCATCCATATATATAACACAAAATAGTTTGTGAATGAATGCAGGATATCATCCATCATCCTCATGAATGTTGCTGTATGGAGCATTAATCAAGCTAAAGGGCATGATAAACCAATAAAAAATTCCTTCTTTAGATTTGAAGGTTATCTCCCATACATCGGTTTATTCAATTGGAACCTAGTGGTAGCTTGACTTTAGATCAATCTTACTAAAGAAATTGGAACCCTTAAGCTAATCAATATTATCATTAATATGGGGGATTGAGTATCTAATATTAATAGTGATATCATCCAGGGATATATAATCAATACAGTCTCCATGTACCATTCTTTTGCACCAACACAATTAGGTTCCTGCAAGGTGAGGAGCTTGGTTGAATGTGGCCCTTTTGGATGAGCTCATGAACATGAAATTTTATCTCCTAATTTTTGAGGAGGGAGCATCTATATATTGGGCCATCAAGTGAAGAATCAATGGGTATCAAGTTAATTGAGTGTTTAACATAATTGTGCAGAGGTAGCACCATAGTGAAGTCAAGATATCTCTATATGATTCTACAATTTTGTCCACATACTTTTGTTCTATAGAGTGCCTTTGTGCTTAGGTTGTGGTAATCACACTAAAATTCTTTTCACCTTTTGATCAAACCTTAAAGAGGACAAATTTTAGAGTTTGGTAGTAATTTTTGACACTATTTGGTTGAGATCAATGAAATTTTGATAATTATAAGTAACTTTTGTACCCTATGTTGAAAAATGCAACAAGAAATTCTCAATTTGATTTTGCCTTGATTAAATTGAGAAAATTGGAATTTCCATATCAGCAGAAAACTTGGAAGATGTCAACTTACGTGACATGGATTCTGTCACCCAATTTACTCAGTAAATTCAAGCTGGAGGAGTTAGAGTTCAGTTCTGCATGTGTGATTTCTAATTTGTAGCAATCAATATCAATTATCTCAAGTTGTTTTCAGTTAAACTAGTTCCAACTTTTGTAGGAACTAGTGGAAGGTCAGTTAAGCAGTGGGACTTTAGTCAAACTCAATGATCATCCATTTAATTGATAAATCAACCCAAAATAACTAGTGCATGCATAGAATTAGAGTTACCCATTTGAGGTGGAGATTAAGTAGTGTAACATCAATTATAGATTAGTCTTGAGTGTACATGTGTTGCATGTAGTCATATGGTCAACATAAAGGAATTACACAATTCAATTAAGGGAATTTCCTAAATAATAGGGGTTAATTCCTCAAGGAATGATGAAAGGAAATAGGAGCTCAACCTGAGGAAAAATTTGACTAAGTCTAGGTCAAAGGCCTTAAGTGAGAAGAGAGATTGGTTGTGCACCTGCAGGGTGAGATCAGTTGAGAAAAGTGATTGTAATACATCTCTATTTCATTTGATTAATGCAAGAGGCATTGGGGTTATTTAGCAAATCGCTTTCCCTAGATAAAAATACTTTTTGCATGTGTGTTATTTCTTATTGCATGTATTGTTCTAAATGGTGAAATAATGTCTGTAGAGCATAATGTAGATATGTCTCTTGTGATTTTGACTAAAACTTGATGAGCAATTGCAAATCTACAACCTAATTTATACATGGTATTGGAGCTCAAGTCACATTAGAGTAGGAAATTCAAAGTTTTTTCTTAGAGGTTCGAATTTGAATATTAGTGTAGTAGGATTTCTTTAGAGCTGAGAAGATGGCCTTCAATGGACTAAGGCTAGAGTATGCCTTGGAAGGCACCTTTAATTTTTTTTCATGGAAGGATCGCATGGAGGTAATGTTGGATGACAATGGATTGCTATAATACATCAAGACTAATGTTGTAAATCACAAGCATCTGATGCCCATAATCTTGCTTAGTGGAAGAAAGATGTAGACAAGGCGAGGAGAATCATCTTGGAGGGAGTACGAGATCATATTGTCTCGAATCTCCATGGAAAATAAACTTCATTCGCAATGTGGAAAGAACTGAAAAAATTCTCCGAGAATAGTAGTGACCATAGGAAGTTGGTGCTCAAGGATAAACTTCAAAGAATCAAGATACAGAAGAATGACACAATTGCAAAGTATCTAGGCAAGTTTACACAATGTTGTGATGAACTTGGCGGGGTCAGTGTTAATATGCCTGAAGAAGATTTGGTAACCTTATCCCTTTTGGGCCTTCCCAGTAGTTGGCATAGCTATCAAGGTTTAGTTAATGGCAGGGAGAAAATACCAAGTTGGGAGTGCTTATGGTCCGAATTGGTATAGGAGGAAATAAGGCAGAATACCAGAGATGGGACTTCATCCAAGGGTGAGGATGAAGAAATATTTGCCTTGGATGGAAAGGCAAAGAAGGGAAAAGGGAAGAAATCCTAATCTAAACCAGAATCCAATCAAGGGGGCAAGAAGAAAGGTTTGTCAAAAATTAAATGCTTCCATTGTCATGAATTCGGGCACTATGCCATGAAGTGTTCACGAAAGAAGGAAAGAAAGAAGACCTTAGGAGGAGAAGTAGGTTAAGATTTGGCTTCACAGCTTGAGCTTGACTTTACCCTCATTTCATGCATAACCAACACAATAATGGGGAGTGTGGTACTTGGTCTCAAGTGCATTGTTCCACATGACAGGGAATATAGACTTTTTTCAGTGTCCTGAGAGAGAAATAGTTGCAGATGCACATTGAGATGGGGGATGAAGGAAGGTATAGTGCAAATGGGATTGGTACAATCACCTTTTAGAGGGATTTAGGTTCCCCCTTCAGGCTCAAGGATTCATGTTCGTTCCAGCCTAAAGAAAAATCTCGTCTCTCTTGCAGTTTTGGAAGACCATGGTTATGATGTGATCTTTGGAAAAGGAAAGGATGTTGGTAGGCTAAATTGTCCTATTTTTAACCTCTATCCTACTCTAGACACATGACCTAAACCTCTATTTTAACCTAAGAAACTATTCATTCTTGTACTTTTCTCTAAAATCATGCACATTCCTGCACCCTCTTTGTATTTTCATATTTAAAAGTTTGTCATGGACTTAATTATTTATTTATGGATTTTATGCCTTTAATTATCCTTGCAACTAATATTTGTCTTTCCTAAAGTATTTGATGAGAAAACGTATTAATCATTATGATAGTATGGTCGAGTGCAGGTAGGATTCCTGCACCAGTTCACAGATTCCTACACTCTCATGACAACTCATTGATAGGATTCCTACACTAGCTGGTGGATTCCTGCACTCCTGTGGAAGCTCACCAACCGATGCATATTTGGTAAAGGATCAGTTGACCTCAAGTTGGGCTCAGAGCGGGAGAGAAATCAGTGGATGAAGATCATGACCTTAGCCAGATACCTTAGATTAGCATTTTGTAAAAGAGCCGAAAGGCTCAATTAAGCTACTGTTGAGATTTTGTTACAACCGTAGGCCTAAAGACTTGTGTATATTGTAAAATTCTGATAGGAATTAAGGAGCGATGCTATGGTGATTTTTTTTTAAAAGACTGTAGTTATTTTGGAGTATCGTCTCTCTGGGATGGATTGCATATCCAATATGTAATTTTTCTTTTAAAACTAATATAAAGTAATGCACTAGTATGAAGTTTCATTTTCTGTTTGTGTTGTGATGAATCTTTGACCAAATACGTTTTTCGATTTCTTAATAGGGAAACGAGCTGGTTGGCTAGGGCTCGAACAACCCGGCTTGTTCTCTCTTTCTTTAAAGGTGTGTTAATTTATTTTAGAGTGCAGGTGTGAATTCTTTATTACTTTTATCTTTCTCACAACTTACAAGTTTGATTTCATTTATAGTTATTATGTTACGGATCCGTGGTGTGCAAGCTTAGAAGTATTTGTTTTCAATTTACATAAGCTTTTCTTTTAATGATTGATTTCATTTATGCAAGATTCGTACAAGCAGGCTGCCTGTCCAAGCGCGCTACCTGTACTAGTGCATTTTTTATTCTGCAAGTTGATTTCATTGGTTCAGTTTCACGAGTCTTTTATTCCTTTCTTTTTGCAAGAGTTGTTTATTCCTTCTTGAAAGATTAATGTTTGTTTCTAAACTAAGGGAATTATTAATATATGAGGTTTCACTTAAGATTTAATTGTGTTGTGATGAATATGGAATAAACGCTGTAATAACTTATAGATCTGTGCTTGCACTAAAAACTTTCGAAGAAAGGATTGAATTTCATGATTAATTATTGAATGAACCCTTTGAGTTAAAGCATTAAAAGTTAGATCTAAATTACATGCACAACTATCTTAGGAAAATCCTGATCCACACAACCAGATGATTTTCGTAATTTTATAGAAGGGTTTTCTATTTAAAAGAAAGATTTACTTTAACTTTTGAAGATCATTTCCTATCTAGAATCTAAGTTTGGTTGAAGCATATTTCTACTTGTGAGAATTTACTTTCAAATTCTGTTTTCTTTGCACTATGTTTCACTTAATATGCTTTTCATTTTTTTTTAAAGTAATCTAGAAACTGTGTGTAGAAATATTGTTTATCTCGTGCAGGAACCTCAGATCTAGTACAGGATCAGAATGTTCTAGCCCAGAGACCTAGAACTCCTGCACAAAGGTCAGAACTTCAGTACAAGTATAGAACATCCTTCTAGTATCTAAACCTCATTCCAGTGTAGGCACAATGTTCTGGTACATGAATGTTGTTGTAGTACAGGAATAACAATTTAGTGCAGAAAACATATCTTTAAATTAGACAGATACACTGAATAAATTATTTATCACATTGTCTCATTAAAGGTAAATATAGAGGGCCATTTCATTAGTTAAGATTCTTCATAATGAATTAGGAATCCATTTCAATTTTTGCAAAAGTTCTTTTCATTTATTCCAACACTAGACTTTCTTCGAGTATCAGTTTCCGCTTGATCATCATTCTTTTCGATTCTGTAAATTTGTGATTTAAGAAGTAGGAATACAATTAGAGAAGGTTCATGTCATTTCTTGGCATTTCC
The DNA here is from genome assembly GCA_000404065.3 of Pinus taeda. Lineage (NCBI taxonomy): Eukaryota > Viridiplantae > Streptophyta > Pinopsida > Pinales > Pinaceae > Pinus > Pinus taeda. Next base: position 66,727 of record APFE030056653.1, on the reverse strand, counting down.
TGTGCTACACCTCGAAGTGTACGAAACCCTAAGTTAGAAAATTAAGTGTTGAAAGGAGTTTGCTTAACTGCAATTCTTGCACCCAACATTTTGGCGTTGTTGCCAGGGAGGTGTTTCTAAATATTGGTAAGAAATTTCTTGTTTTATTTCCTTTGTAGTTAGGGTAAGTTTGATTTTCTTTTTTCTGTAGTGTGTTTCTATTATTGAAGGATTTCATAGTGCTAATTTATTTATTCATTTGCAACATTTGATTTAAGATTCTTTTTTTGTAAATTTAAAAAGTTTTGTCATTTTATTTTTTATTTTAAGATGAATTCCTAAAAGGGGTAGAGGACCGAAGCTGAATAAGGGCCGATGGAACACTGATAAATATGAAATATTTTCTCATATTGGGCCTTCTTTTGTAGGTAGAAGTTCCAAGCAGACACAAACTCATCACGCAGGAACTGTTAACTTGGATCCTGGGAAAAACAGTTTAGGTGTGACACAACCCAAGAGGGGAAAGAAGGAAACTAGTGGTGCTCTATGAACCAATTTTACTGATATTCAACCTTCTCAATCTAACAAGAGTGGTTTGATCAAGGGAAAAAAAATGGTAGAGTACAAGGATCATGCTGAGGGGATTGGCGAGAATCAGGTAATTGATGAACAATCCACTTTTGGATTTCCAATAGTGGATCCTGAAATAATTACTCAAATGAAGAACATTCTGTCATCGAATCTCCCTCATTTCTATGGTAAGGTGCATGAAGATCTAGATTCTTTTCTTTTTTAGTTTGACATCCTATATAGAAGATATGATTACTCTTCAGATGCCCAAAAATTAAAGTTACTCCCTACCACACTCAAGGACTCAGCCTTGCACTAATTCATGGGACTTGGAGGGAGAACTATAACCTCTTGGGACCAAATGAAGAGGGTTTTTTTGACTAAATACTAGGAATATTGTAAAACTAGAGAAATTCAGGATGAGATCTTTACAATTGTGGAAGGTGATGATGAGATCTTGGAGGATTACTTAGAGAGATTTTTATACATCCTCCAGAGGTCAAAACACAAATTTTGACATAAGTATTATCAGGACCTTGTTCTTACGTGGAATTACTAAATATTTTAGGCATAATTTGAATTTATTAGGACATGGGGATATTGCTTAGAAAGATTTTAAACAAATTTGTGACTTGTGAAGGAAATTTTCAAGGAATCAATCTAGATCCAATAGAGGAAATAGAAATAAAACTAGTAAACCTAGATCTACAGATGCTATGTTTATTGGTTTGGAGAAAAAAATGGAAAATATGAAAATTTATATAATGAATAATGTTAGCAAGCAAATAGAATCTTTCAAAATTCAGCAGAAATTGGTAGATGAACAAGAGCCTTTGTCTATTTTTTGTCCTAAATGTAGGAAAAATCATTGTTTAAGAGAATGTCCTGCTGATTTAAAATGTGTAATTTGTGTAGAGAACCATGCCATCGAGAAATGCACCTCCATAACAGGATTAAAAGTCGTATTTATAGGGGAGAATTTTGAACCTTAACCATTACATGCTATGGGAGCACGAAGAAATTGGCCTCAGGTAGGTGCAGGTATGGTTCCTGAATCTCCACCACATTTTTTTGGTCATAATGCACATCCATATTCCTATTATAATACTCAACACTCTCAACATTGGAAACATGGGAACCATTATCAGTTTGGCAACCCCCTCAATCCTGGCAGTAAGGATGGAGAGGGTCAAACCATTCAGATCAGTCCTATCCTGCACAAATGTCGTCATATCCTCCTACATATGCACCTCACCACATGTCATAGCCATCCTTTCCTCCCGTACCTCAACAAAGTCAACCGATGCCACCATTACCTTTACCACAACCTTTTCGACCACCCCAACTTCCTTCTCAACCAGTACCATATCCTAATAATAAGGCGATGCAATTGATCCGTTATATTAAACCACTCCCTTCTCCTATTCTCAAACCTTGCTGGTTGGGATACATGAGCTTCAGTTGAGATTGATAAGGGTATTTAAACCAAAAAACAAAAACAACCCATGGGGATCATTGAGGATAAAAACGAGGAGGAAACTCCTGATCATTCAAAGAATAATGACACCATTCAGCCCATTCCCGCATCATCAGAGTTACCATCTTCTTCCAACTGACCTCCCTACTCAGAGAGGCTAGTTATGGAGAGGAGTGACCCCGAGTCCAGTCTGGCTTCTGAGCTGAGGAATACTTGCATAAGGGTACCTTTGCTTTAGGATATTATAGAGATCCCCATCTGCACAAATATCATTAGGGAACTCTATCTCAAAAATTTAGGGAGGAAGAGAGAAGAACCTCAGACCATTTAGTTTGTTGGCCAAGCAACTGAGTTAATGATAGGATGTGCACAAATGGAAAAGTATATTGAGCTTAGAAACCCAGTTGTCTCTATTTAGATAGGTGGTATCCTTGTCCCCAATGTGTTAATAGACCTAGGCACAACCATCAATGTCATGGCTAGGTAAACCATGGATCTGCTTGGGTTGTTCCATATTCGTCCTACCCCTACTGTGCTTGAACTTGCAGATAGATAAAAAATCAAGCTAGAAGGTGTATTGGATGATGTGGTTGTTTCCATAGACTCTTGGGAATACCTCGAAGAATTTATTGTCCTTCAACCAAAAAATCCTATGGGTGGACATCCCTTGATTTTGAGGAGACCATGGCTTGCCACTGCCGACGCTTACATTGGATGCCGCTCTAGTGATATGTATATTTGACATGGAGACTCTAGGAAGAAAGTCACCTTATACTTTCCTGCTAGATCTATTCAGGAGCTCAGGGACACCTTGTGGTTAGATTATGACAACAATGAAGAGGAGACTCAACATGTTTCTTTGATCCACCATTATACAGAGTCTACCCAGGAGGGTGAATTACAAGATTTCTTGAATAATTTGGACACAATGCCTAATTTTGACATGTTTCATCAAATCTTTAGTCCATATTTTCAAGAAAATTTTGATTCTCAACCCTCCTCATCACTAGTCTTAGTAGCATCTTCCTACACTCTTGAGGCTGATACTACTCTTGTTGAAATTATTCCAGGCAAATCCTTACATATCAGTTCAGACCTAGACTCATCTCAACGAGAGAACTTGTTGATTTTTTGCATGATCACCTTTATGCCTTTTTATGGAGTTATGAGGACATGAAAGACATACCTCCTAAAACCTGTACTCACCATATTTATATTCAAGAGGGAGCCCGACCTATTCATCAACCCCAAAGGCACATGAACCCTACACTAAGAGATGTTGTGAAAGAAGAATTACAAAAACCCTTAGATGCTAACTTTATATATCCTATATCTGATAGCCAGTGGGTCTCCCTGTTGGTAATAGTCTCAAAAAAGGATGGGAGATGGTGCATCTACATTGATTATTGAGAACTTAATAAAGCCACTCTCAAGGATTACTTTCCCCTTCCTTTTATTGATCAGGTGTTAGATACCCTTGCTGGTAAAATGTACTTTTCATTTTTAGATGGCTTTAGTGGATTCAACCAAATTTATATCGCACCCGCAGATCAAGATAAGACCACCTTTACATCTCCATGGGGTACATTTTCTTACCAAGTTCGTCCCTTTGGGCTATGTAATGCCCCAACCACCTTTGAAAGGGTTGTGATGTCCATTTTTGCTGATCTCTAGTGTGTTGAGATCTATATGGACGGTTTTTTAGTATTTGGTAACTCATTCTAGGAAGCCCTAAAAAAATTTAAAAAGTGATTTTATGGTTCCAAGAGGCTGACCTTGCTTTGAGCAATAAAAAGTGTAGAATAATGTGCAAATAAGGAGTAGTCCTTGGACATTTGGTTTCCGACAAAGGTATCCAGGTAGACCCAACCAAAATAGAAGTTATCTTGCATCTTCCTACATCCAAAACACAAAGGGAAGTAAGAGGATTCTTGGGACATGCAGGCTATTATAGGAGATTCATTGAGAACTTTTCTAGGATAGCTACACCGCTTTTCCGATTGTTAGCTAAGGATACTGAGTTTCTTTGGTCCACAACTTTCCAATAGTCTTTTGAGACATTAAAGGAAAAATTAGTGCAAGCATCAGTTTTGAGAGATCCCAACTGGTACCTTCCATTCCACATTTCCTCTGATGCGTCAGATACCACTACTGGCACAACTTTAGGACAAAAAGAAAACAAACAATCCTATGCTATTTAATTCTTCTGTAAAAATTTGTCACCCATTGAGTTGAACTATACAATGACTGAGAAAGAGTTTTTTGCCGTAATTTTTGCTATCAATAAATTCAGACACTACATCATAGGATATGAAGTCTTTGTGCATAATGATCATTCTACAATAAACTATTTAATGAATAAAACATTGACTAGTGGTAGAGTGACTAGGTAGTTACTGTTGTTACAAGAATTTAATGTTACTATTGTAGATAGACTAGGAAAATGTAATGTTGTAGTTGACTATCTTTCTAGATTGAATAATATTGGTGAAATAATTCCTGTTGATGATGATTTCCCAAACGAACATATTTTTGATATGTCAACAAAGTCTCCATGGTTTGTTGACATAACCAACTATTTAGTCACCAGAAAAACACCAGCTCACTTATCTGCTCGTGAAAAGCAGAATATCATATTAAAAAGTGATGCATATGCTTGGGTCCAAGGAGACATCTTTTACACTGGACCAGATCTTATAATTCATAGATGTGTAAGAGAGGAGGAGGTGTTTGATATACTGAAACCTGCCCATGATGAACCTTGTGGCGGTCACTTCACTAATAGGAGAACTGCATATAAAATCTTACGCGCTGGATACTTTTGGCCTTCTTTGTTTAAGGATTCCAAACAGTATGTCAAGCAATGCGATAACTGTCAACGAACAAGTCAACTTGTTCAAGCCAACACAATGCCTTTATGTCCATAGATTATGATTGAGACTTTTGAAAAATGGGCTATCAATTTCATAGGGCCAATAAATCCAACATCTATGAATAAAAATAATATATTGGTTTACAAAATGGGTAAAGGCTAAAGCTATTTCTTTTGCTACAGAAAAAGTTGTTGTTGAATTTTTGTTTAGTGAAATTTTTACTAGATTTGGTGTTCCTAGAGAGATTGTTACTGATAATGGACGACATTTTATTTCTAATTTGGTAGAGGAAGTCATGGATCCATAGAAAATTTGGCATAGAAAGTCCACTCCATATCACCCAAAAGTAAATGGCTAGGTGGAGTCTACCAACAAGGTTATCAAGAGTCTACCAACAAGGTTATCGAATCCATCCTCACCAAAACAATAAATCTGCATAGGAAGGATTGGACCAATCGGTTACCTGAAGCCTTATGGGCTTATTGAGCCACTTGGTGGAATAGCACAAGACATACACCATATGAGTTGGTATATGAGAAAAAATTTCTTTTGTGGATAGATTTCCAGATAAAAACCTTTCGAAAAACAATTCAGTTGGGATTATATCTCTCAGAAGCATAACAACAACATTTGTTACAGTTAAATGAGTTATATGAATTTCGAAGAGATGTTGTTCAACAAAACATGTTAGTACAACAGTAACGCAAAAAGTGGCATGACAAGTATATCTGGAGGAAGTGGTTCCAACCAGGTGATTGGGTACTTCTGTATGACTCTAGATTTAAACATTTCAAAGGGAAATTCCATACACGCTAGATAGGACCTTGTTAAGTAGTTAGAATTTTCGAGAATGGGGCTGTAGAGATCAAAACTTTTGATGGGAAAAATTCAGTATTCCTTGTGAACGGGCATAGAATCAAGGTATATCTTCAACCCCTCACAAAGGAGGAATTCATGTAGCAACTAAAACAACAACCTGAATTAGAGATGGTAGGTGGCCATGCCAACCTGTTACAGATTTGATCTTTTCTCTTCAAAAAAAAAATGACAAAAAATAAAAATACAACAAAAAAATCTTTTCCTGTGATTGTGAAAATCTGTTTGTTGACATGGTCACAATATCATTAGCCTGAAAACCAGCATGCTGATAGGAAGATCAAAATTTTAATAAAATGGGAATGTTGGTTAATCTTTATATGTGCTAACTGTCACCAAGAAGAACCAGGTTTTTAAGTGCAGGAACCAAGCCCTTATCCAAGTTTAGGACGACTGACATGGAAAATTTCACGCAAGCAACACTCAATTCCAGCTGCATTTATTTTTGGTTCGAAACTATCTAGGCATATTTTTGAGGTGAAATTATGCCCTTCTTCTATTTCCTTTTTCATAAAATTCCCTCTATTTTTCTTCTTTTTATCCCATAAAGTTTACCATCCCTTTCTTCATATGGAAAATGTCCCTATCCGATTTCGTTCTTCCCTCTTTTTCCCCTGAATTTTTTTTCCATATCCCTTTTTTGATATGTCCCTCTTGGTAGTCTCACTCTTGAATTCCCTGTCATTATTTCCTTCCCATTATGAAAATTGACCCCCTTTCCCACTACTTTTATCCCTTATGGATCATATTGCAGAATATGATTCAAGCTTATGAAAGCAGAACAAAAGGCATGTATTGATACAAAAAAGATGGGGAATAAAACCTTCTTTGTGATTCAGAAAAATCCTTCAAAATCCAGCCTTTGAATTTTATAAAAAAAATTTGGCCACAATATCCTTGGTGCAGGTATATGTGTTTAGTGTAAGAATGTTTAGTGTAGGAATGTCCGATGCAGAAATATCTAGTGCAAGAATGTCCAGTGTAGAAATGCTCAATGCAGGAATGTTCGATGCAGGACTGTTCAAGTGTAGAAATGTTCAGTGAAGGAATCCACACTGCTAAGCACTCCCGATTACCAAACTACATGTCCTGGTGTAGGAACAATGGTCTTTAATGAAAAAATTTGTAATATGATGTAGGAATACTCGGTGCAAAAATGCGCATTTGGAAAGTTTACCCTTGTTTCATAAAAAATGTGTGTAGGAAGAATGAATGCACCACTTCTAGATTGATAGCATTCAATAATTTTCTATGACTAAGCTTTTTTTTATCATTTTCTAAATAGGAAGGAAATATTTTAAGTACAGGGATAGTTAAGTTATGAAATCTTATTTTTTAAAGACCTTGTAGACCTTGTGTGAAATAATGAAGTGATTGCGGGATGTGTATGGTTTAACCTGCCATACCATACTTACCTTTTCCAAAAAATTTCATTACCTGTTAATGATGACCCGACCTTATACCATACTGCATGATTTTCATATTAATCATGGCACCTTAACCACCACATTCACCAACAATGATCTATGATTTTACCACAACCTATTCATATCGCATGCATCCCAAGGTCTACATTTAATGATGGAGCATGACCATTGGGAGGTGGTCAATATAGTGGTGGTCAAACAACTTAGTTATCATAACATTGGTTTTAGACAAAGATCCTAAATGACCGTGTGATTTCATTAAGAATTTTTAGACAGGGTGATGAGCCTCATAAATGGGTAATTATATGGGCTCATTTTACCTCCTAACCTAGTCAAATCAACCATTCTCTTATCTTATTGTATCATTTTCTGATTATATTTATGCTTATAGGGTGAGTTGAGTTAGTTATTATGCCATCTGGTCTAACATGTATTTAATGCATAGTATTGATGGATTTCGAGGTCAAAGTCAAGGATCTAGTGGTAAAACTACATCAATAACTCGAAGTAGACATAGGAGAGGAATTATAGGAGGGAATCCCCTTCATTTATTGCTCCTCACTTCAAATTCCCCTTCATTTAGCTTGGAGTACAAGTGGTCGAATCATGCACTAGAAGGCAGCCGAGCAAGTGGAAGATGATTGATAGTTATCTCAAGTTTTGGGAGCCAAGCCTCCCTGATTTTAAGGAAGCTATTGGTAGCTTCAGATGTATAAGTAGAGAGGCCTAGGGCCTCACTAGGATCAATTTTTTTTGCTTGTGTAAACTTTGCTCAAATCTCGAGCTTACTATTTTATGACAGTTTTATGTAATCTTGTTATTTTTTGATAATGAAGATGGAATCCTTTTTAAGCTAGCACTGAGTTACCTCAAAGGGCTGAAGCTCTTGGGTTAGGGCCCAATCTAAGCAGCCAAGCTTCTCTTTACTTATATTTGTATGCTTTACTTTAGTTTGTAGATTAGTTTGCTGTTAGATGTATTTCTCTTATGGTTAATAATAGGTTTCTTTTGATGATTTAGTATCTTGCTTCCATTTGTGCTTTCTATAGCAGGTTAAGCAGTGATCAGAGAAGTTTCAAAAGGCTAGCAACAATTCCTTAGCCTCTCTTCCTCCCTCTAGGACCATGATTTGAGGCAAAGACTCTCTTGCTGCCCCAAAAACACAGATTTTCCTCATTCTTACGACTTCTAGTATTTGCAGCTCTCTAGTAGGTTGATAGTCTAGTTTTTCTTTGCTTTAGATCTTCTTTATCATGTTCAATTCCTAATTTTCAATATTCTTTTTTCATGCTTTCCTTTCTTACAACATTTCCCAACATTTCCTTCTATACATCATAGTTTAGGCCATTTTAATCCAAAACTCTGTTTTTCCTAGGATGCACTCATTTCATTGGTTGCTTGATTTTCTTGGTTGAATATCAGTTTCTATGCAGCAGATCTCTTCCAGTAGTAGGCCAGCGTACCAAAAATCACACCCTCCATCTGATCCATGCCCTATAGGTCTCCCAAACCTCACCTCAATTCTGCCCTAGTTTCCTTCGTTTTTCATAAAACTTCTTCCTCTCTCCTTGAGCAAATCCAATCATCTTTCTGTCTCCTAGTGATTCATGGTAGAATTTAGGCACCCTAACACCTAATTCCAACCTTCATCCACCTTTTCCACCCACTCTCACACCCTCACAACAACGAAAATTTCTCTCGGCCTCCTCCTGTAGGCCTCCTGTAGTTTCCCTGTTTTCCTCTTGTAGTTTTCCTGTGTCCTTCATTAGTTTGTCTTGTAGGATTTCTTTTAAATTTCGAGTGTGGGAAAAGCCTCTAGAAGGCCACCTAAGACCTCCTAGGACCCATCCACACCATCCTACATCCTCCCAAGCTCCAAAACCACTCTCTAATGCCACCTGTTCGCTGCCACACTCACACATAATAAAGTAGATGCATGTTAAATTCACATAAAAACACATAAAAATCCAAAAATATGTTTTTTGCTTATTTACTTCCAGAAATAGCATGGTTAGATGTTGTTTACTTCCTTGAGTAGGTCATATCATTTCTTCCATGGTTCTCATAGTGTTTTTGGCAAAAGTAGAATTAGCTTATTAATTAGGGTTTACTAGGTTTTGCTTTACATTCCAATCTTTCTCCTTTATGTAGTTAGAATAACATCTGTAGAGTAATATTTCTTTCCTTTGATCACACATAGAGCTTCTTCTAAAATCTATAGAAGTTGGCTTGAACTCCTAGTGATCTCGTGCCAGCTTACCAAGTGACAAACTGCAGTGAGAACTAGTACTTGTGCATATAACACCGACGCTTCCAAGTTTGTTACGAACTACCAGGTTGATAAAGGTAAAGTTGGTAGCCCAGGAGTTGCAGCATTCTTGCTGCAATACTGGCGCTCACCAATTTTTGGCCCCGTTGCCGGGGAAGCATCAGAGTATTATGTGATTACTTCTTTCTCTTATTTCCTATTGCAACATTTTGCTAATAGTTTATTTTGGCAAAAGTAGACTAGTCATTTCTTTTCTTTCAGTTCTGCATTTCCTTGCTTTCATTTTCAATTATGCAAATTTCCATTCAGTAAGTTCATTTTAGCTAGTTGCAATTTGTTTTGTTCAATCACAACTTTAGTTTCTGCAGGTACTTTCAGTGTGGGGAAAAAGAAACAAAAACCAACCAAAAATATTTCCTTTCATGCCTCGTAGGAGTAGAGATAACTTAGGAAAATTTTTGCCCAACACCCCCACTGCTCCACACAGCTAACATTCTCTCTTCTACGGTGGCTGAAATTAAGAAGAACCCTTAGGTGAACATCCAGATATATTTGAAGAACCTATAGGGGAAGAAGAAGAAGAAAACATTCCTCTGGAGCGAATGGCTGAAAACAAAAATGCTAGGGGAAATGGAGAGAGAATAGAGGGTACCTTCCCCATTCGGGTGACCAATGGGGACACCAAAATGAAGAATGTAAGTCCTTCATCCCTACCTCACTTCCATGGTCTGACTACAGAAGATCCTGACACCTTCTTGTTCAAGTTTGATGCCATCTGTCGAACTTATGACTATGCAGAAGACGAGAAAAGGTTGAAACTGTTCCCTTCTACTCTCAAGGATGCAACACTGTGCTGGTTCATGGGATTACCTAGAAATAGCATCACAACTTGGGCTCAGATGTAGTAAGACTTTAACAACAAGTATCAAGACTATTGTCGGTCAAAAGATACTAAAGAAGAAATCTTCCGAATGACCATAGGAAGTGAGGAGTCCTTGGAAGACTATGAAGAGAGGTTCCAACTCAGTTACAAAAGGGCCAGGTGTACACTTGACCCTGAGTCTCTGAAGTTGGTCCTTCTTAGGGGAATTCGGAAAGACCTTTTAGACACCCTCCATCTACTAGCTGGGGGAGACATCTACCAACTATCCTATGAGGACATAAAGACTATTTTTAGAAACCATTATAGAGTAGCCAGAAAGAAAGGTAGGGGGAGTCAACCCATAGCGAGTACCTCTTCTTCCAATTCATCCATTAAAGGTGAAATTAGAAACATGCTGGAAGACTTTAAGAGTGAGATGCTGCAGACTCTTGCCATGCAAATGGATACCTTACATATCAAAGGAAAACAAGAGGAAGCAGAGAGGGCTTTGGCCATTTTTTTCCCTAGATGCACCAGGATGCATCCTGGGAATGAATGCCCATTGAAATCTATAGAGGTTTGTTCAGTCTGTGAAGAAGATCATTCTACAGATAAGTTCCCTTCCTTGCCCGGAATTAAAGCTGTATACCAAGGGGCCAAAGGAGTCACTGAACAGATCTATTACATAAACCAAAGGAGGCCACATGGACCTAGACCATACTAGCAGGGGATTCAAGGGACATCTCAAGCATACTACAACCCCAACCAAGTCACCTCCATACCTTCTTGGGGCCCCCCTGCTCATCCTTCCTGGTCCATGCCTCCTCCTTGGTCATTCACATCTCAATATCATGCCCAACTAGCCACCCATTCATTTCAATCCTATGCTCAGACGCAACCTCAGTGGAATGCATCTCATCAGGGGTGGAGGCCCCAATACAACTCTCTTCCCACTCTTCTACCTCCAGTACCTACCCAACGACAACTGTTACCTTCTGCTCCACATAGGAAATCACAAATGCCTGCCCAGCCAAATCGAACCTGAATAACAGACATGCTCAGCAAGTGTATAATGGGGAACCATCATGCCCAACTTATGCTGTGGAGATTCAAGAAATTAACTTGTGATCCAGGAAAGTTCTCCCAGATAGCCAACCTCCACCCAGGGAGGTTGAGGAAGATAAAGAGGAAAGTGAACCTAAAGCAAATCCACCCTTTCCTGAGAGACTATCCATGACAATCCAACCTACCCCAAAAGAGACTAAACTCCTGGGAGAATTGAAACATTTATGTGTGAAGATACCACTTCTCCAAGCCATAAGAGATGTACCTATCTACAATAGGTTGATCAAAGAGAAATGCTTTAGGCATCCAGGAAGGTGCAACAGAGATGCCCCAACCATCAGTGTCATAGGACAACTATCTGACCTGATGTTGGGGCAGATAATTTGTCCAAAATATCTGGACCCTGGAAGCCTAGTAAATGATGTCCACATCAACGAGACAATGGTCCCACATACCTTGATTGATCTGGGAGCTGCTATAAATGTGATGACAAAGGACACAATGCTAAAACTTAACCTCCAAGGATCCTTGAGGAAGACCACAACAGTGCTACAGCTAGCAAACCACTCCACAGTGACCCCCGAGGGGATTGTGGAAGATATGATGGTCTCCATTGATTCTTGGGAGTACCCTGTTGATTTCTTAGTTCTCCAACCAAATGCAAAGCTCACTGGGTATCCTCTCATTCTGGGAAAACCCTGGTTGGCTACAGCCGATGCCTACATTAGTTGCTGAGCTGGGAACATGACCATAAAGAACGGGCACATGTCCAAGCAGTTAATCCTATATCCTCATGCCCAACCCTTGCTAGAACATGATCTACCTCTCTGGTTGGAGGAGGAGGAGGAGGATGAAGTTTATTCTGCACCACTTTGTACATTAGAAATCGCCATGGGGGGGAAACCGCAAGATGAGGATACTATGATTGAAAATTTGATTCAGAATCCACCTCCCAGTGTATCACCATTAGAAGACATAGTAAGAGAAACCCAAAACAACCCCTCAACTGATCTCTGTGTGGCCGAACCCACTTCTCTCCATGTTAAAAATATAGAGTTCAGCCTAGAAAGAACATTCAAAATCAATCCATCCCTATCTACTTCCTAGGAGAAGGAGCTATGCAACATATTGAGAAAACATCTAGATGTCTTCGCCTAGAGTTATAAGGAGATGAAGGGAGTGCACCCTTCAGTATGTACTCATCATATATACATCAAGGAAGATTGAAGCCAGTTAGACAACCTCAAAGGAGGATGAACCCAACACTTAAAGATATTGTTAAGGAAGAACCAGAAATTTCTTGATACATGATTCATCTATCCCATCTCTGACAGTGAATGGGTCTCTCCTTTGATGCTAGTTCCAAAGAAAAATGGTTAGTGGAGAATCTGTGTCGACTATCGAGAATTGAACAAAGCCACTAAAAAGAACCATTTTCCTTTACCTTTCATAGATAAAGTGTTAGATGGTCTGGCAGGGAAAAAGTTTTTCTCCTTCCTAAATGGGTTTAGCGGGTACAATCAGATTCAAATCAGCCCGGAAGACCAAGATAAGACCACTTTCACTTATCCTTGGGGTAACTTTGCATACTGGGTCCTTCCTTTTGGTTTGTGCAATGCTCTAGCCACTTTCCAAAGAGTGGTATTGAGTATATTTTCTGAACTGGTTCATGATGCAGTAGAAATATACATGGATGGTTTTACTCCTTATGGCTTTGACTTTAAGGAAGCTTTACCTAACCTAGGAAAAGTTCTAAATAAGTGTATTGAGATGAACCTATCCCTCAATCTAGAAAAATGTGAATTTTTGATGACTTAAGGGACCGTGCTAGGTCATGAAATATCTCAATAAGGACTACAGGTGGACCCCAACAAAATTGCCATCATCCAAAGGGTCCCACCTCGTCAAAAGGTGAGAAATGTCAGAATCTTCCTAGGCTTAGCTGGATATTACAGGAGATTCATTAAACACTTCATCAAGTTAGCCTCTCCTTTGTTTTGCCTCCTAGGAAAAGATGTTGAGTTCATATCGTCAGAAAACTGTGAAGAAGCCCTAGATACCTTGAAGAGCAAGCCAGTGACTGCCCCAATTCTCAGAGGCCCAAACTGGGCCCTACCCTTTCATATTCACACAGATGCCTCAAAAAAAGCAATAGGAGCAGCCTTAGGACAAATTGATGAAAATTTACCTTATGCCATATACTTTTAAGCAAAAACTTATCAAAGGCAGAGTTAAACTATACAGTGACCAAGAAGGAACTCCTAGCTATCGTGCATTCCTTAAGCAAATTCAAACATTATATCACAGGCTATCAAAACTTTGTGCACACTAACGATGCTACAATTAGATATTTAATGAACAAACAAGATGTAAATGCTCACACTATTAGATGGTTGCTTTTACTGCAGCAGTTTGATCTGACCATTATTGATAAGCTTGGTAAAGAGAATGTTGTTGCTGAATTTTTGTCTAGAGTAAATTTTCCTGTAGGTGAAGAAGGAATGGTGGATAACCAAATGCTAGATGAACACCTATTTTCTATATCAGTACTCTCTCCATGGTTTGCTGATATAGCAAACTACTTGGTTTCAACACAGTTCCCACCACACCTATCCTCAAAAGAGAAGAGCAACATAGTAAGGAAAAGCACCCCTTTCACCTGGATTGGGGGAAATCTCTTCAAACTTTGCCCAGATCAGATCTTGAGAAGATGTGTCAGGGAGGAGGAACTCTTTGACATCCTCCTGACCTGTCATGATGGGCCTTGTGGAGGTAATTTTGCAGCAAAAAGAACTGCCTTCAAGATATTGCAAGAAGGCTACCACTGGCCCACTCTTCATCACGATGTGAGGAGATACACGAGCCATTGTGATTGGTGTCAGAGGATGGGGAAACCCACTCCAAAGGATGAAATGCCCATGCAACCTCAAGTGACCTTTGAGCCATTTGAGAAGTGGGGCATGAACCTTGTGGGGCCTATCAACCCTCCTTTAGAGAAGAAGTAGTACATCATTGTGTGCATCAACTACCTGACAAAGTGGGCCGAGACAAAAGAAATCAAAGCAGTGACAGAGGAAAAAGTAGCTGAGTTTTTGAGGGAAAACATATTCTACAAGTTTGGGTATCTGAGAGAGTTGGTCACAAACCAAGGTAGTGAGTTCACTTCCAACTTGACTGAAGACCTACTCACACATCATAAGATCAAGCACATGACTTCCACCCCTTACTATTCACAAGCTAACGGGAAAGTGGAGGTCACTAACAGAGCATTAGTAGGGATCCTAACCAAGATAATGAGTAGCAACAAAAAATACTAGGCAGACAGATTAGTTGAGGCCGCTTGGGCCTACAACACAACATGGAAGACCACCACCGGGTTCACACCCTATGAATTGGTCTATGGGAAGAAGGCTTTGCTGTCAATAGAGTTTGAATTCAATACCCTAAGGATGGTAGCTCAGCTGGACCTAGACCTCAACCATGCACATAAGAAGAGATTACTTCAGCTCAATGGATTCGATGAATACAGATTGCAAGCCCTTCTCCAAACAAAGGTAGTTTAGCTTCAGAGAAAGATATGGCATGATAGAAATATCAGGGAGAAGCAATTCCAAGAGGGAGATTGGGCACTACTCTATGATTCAAGATACAAGGATTTCAAAGGCAAGCTGTGGACAAGATGGCTGGGACCCTACACTGTGGAGAAATGCAATAAAAATGGTTCAGTTTTGATCAGAACCATTGATGATGAAGCCATCCCCATGCTTGTCAATGGACATCGGTTGAAAGTCTACAAGAAACGCCTCTCCAAGCGAGAGTTTATTGAAGATTTGAATTAAACAGTGATGGTAGTGGAGAATGTCGTAGCTTCTACTTCACCCACTCATTGAAGAAAAAAGAGAAAAAATAAGGACTCAAGTGAAAACCTCCATGAGGCGCTTGAGTCCAATCATTCGGTTGAAAAACTCTTTTGAGGTGGCCCAGTGATGTCAAAAAAAAGGGGAAAAGAATAAGATCCCTCGGTGAAAACCTCCCTTGGAGGCGCCTAGGGCAGGCAATTAAGGTGAAAACCTCTATAAGGCACCCTAGTTATTTTCAAAAGAAAAAGAAAAAAAGAGAAAGAAAAAATGAATTTTTATTGCATTGCAGTTTTGCAGTAGGACTACAGGGAGTAGAAGAAGGTGCCAAAGGGGACCCTGACATTCATACCAGCATCCATCTCATCTTCTGCACACCTTCCTCCATAATTTTTGGCATCTCTTTCACCCCACTGTACCTCTTCTCTCAAAACCGTGTTTTCTACAGGAGGCTATGTTTTTTCTACAAGAGGCTCTTGTAGGAATTACAGAGAGCCAAAAGTGTCTACAGGAGGCAGTTTGAGGGGGAAGAAAAGCTTCATGAGGAGCCTATAATCCCTCTTACCATCTTCAAACCTCCTTGCCATCATTTCCAAGCCTGCATCAGACTCCAAGCATCATTATTATTATTATTATTATTATATTTTCCTTTCCAAGAAAAAACACAGAAAAACAATTTTTTCAGTTTTGAAAAAAAAAACAAAAATAAAAGGAGGAAAAGGCACCATTAAATTTACCTGAAGCTTACCTACTATCCCACCATAATTTATCTCCACCTCTAGCATCATTCTTGAGCTCCAAGCACAAAGAAATAGCTGAAGTTTCAAGGAGAGGAGCAGCTACAGGAGCTCCTGTAGCTACTGATCCCATAGAAGTCTAACACCAGCTGTAGCTGCTAATCCCGTAGAAGTCCAACACCAGCAGCAAGGGACAACACATCTGAAGGTTGAAATGGCACATGCAACTCAACTCTAGCAAAAGAAGAACCTGTAAAAACACACAACAATACATCAGCAAGCAGAGACAACATGCATGAAGGAAAATGAAGGCATGCAGCAGAGAAAGCCACATCACCTCATAGTCGATGGAAGAAAATACACTTGGATTACAGGTAAGTAGCTAAGTCACTCCTCTATCTACATTTGTGTAATTAGGAATCATACAAAGGAAATGAGATGGTTGAAATCAAAAGAAGGAAAGGTGGCTATTTAACTTGGCCACCTTCATTTAGTTGCCTCCACTTAACCGAGATATCACCCACATGTGCGCATAGTCAACTCAAGAAAAAGATGCAAAGGACAGGTAGTGGGAGGAAGCGTTAAATTTGATGCAGTAATGAGTGGATGATTACGAGGGGGGTCATGATGACCAAGCAGGTGGGGACCAATGGTCCTAATCTGGGAAACATATACCTTGCTAACTCAGCACTCATAACCGAAAGCAACCATGAAAGGTAATGAGCACTTCTCCACGTGCATTCTCACCACCTTTTCTTCAGTTTCTCCCCGTAACTCAACCACATAACAATCTTCTTATGCCCCCACAGGCTCGTATCAACCATCCTCCATTGATTTCCTCCATATTTTTTCTCTTGTCATCTTCTACAGGAGCACCTATAGGAAATCTACAAGAGGGACAACAGACTTCTACGGGAGTGGAAGTAAGTCATTTTGAAGGGAGAAAACATGAGTTTTGGCACAAATTTTAGTATGAAGAGGTAGGGTTCATGAATTACCTCTGTTGAATATCAAAATGTGAAAGAGTTGGTCTCAAATTGAAGATAAAATGAGTCTTTGAGAGGGTAGAAATACATAAAAAAAATTCCGTTTAAAAAAAAAAAAACACAGTCCCCTCCGTTTTTCTATTTCACTCAAAATTCTTTATCTCCACCTCCATATCTGGTTTTTCAAAAGAAGTATAGGTAGTATGATAGGTGGGCTTATGAGAAAAGAGCCCACTAACTCCACTAGACTCCATGGACATCCTAAAGTGGTGGAAACATTTACAAGGGCAATTTGGATGAGTTTCTTTGAGAAGTTTAGAGGGTTTGATGATGACATTGCCCATGAATTTTCTCTCTCTATGGTCCCTCACACAAGAACTCATGTTATTGTAACCGTTAGAGGCCTCTCCATTGAAATAACCCCTGAATTCATCAGTAGGTTCACTACCCTTCCTATTGGGCTGCCTTGGAGTAAAGATGAGAAAATAATTGGCCAGGATGCCAAGAGGAAAATTTTCCAAGATAATGAAACCCCTCTTGAAGACAAAAATGGAATTAGGAGGGCTAGTGTACCATATCCTTGGGATGAGATTAGCTACCAAGTGATCAAATACATTTCTTGTGAGGGGACGCACAACATTGTTTATGGATATCATTTCAGAATCCTACAAGAATTGAGATATGGCATGGATACCCTAGCACATCAAAAGATTAGTATCCCTTAATTTCTCCTTCAGTACCTCATTGACTTCAATACCAAGGTACAAGAAGGAAATTCACAGCAGCTAGCTCACCATGGCCTAATCAAGATCCTAGTAGAAGAAGCCCTCCATACCCTTACAATCCCTATAGCATGGGAAGTTTTCAGAAATATGACAGCTGAGGATGACATCAAGGCATTAACCTATAATGTTAGTCCTGCTGTCAATGAGGAGGGAGAATAGCAAGGAGGAGAATATGAAGCTAGTGGTGACATAGCAAAGTATGAGAGGAAGGAGGAAAGAAAATAAATAGAGGAGGGGAGAGTTGAAGAGATAGAAAAGGAGGAGGAAAAAGAGACAGAAGAGGGAGAAAAGGAGGCAGAGAGGGCAGAGCAAAGAGAAGAGTCCCCTGAAACTTTGGAAAGAGAAGCAACATCTACCCTCACTTCCCTTAGTACACTAATCATGTAGAAGTAGAAGAGGAAAAGAAAAACCTCCGTGTATTTTAGGGCAAGGAAGAGTACCAGAATTAAAATAGGGAAACCTCAGCCCTCATCAAAGACTCCCATTAAGATTGAAGGTTGACCATCTAGCAAGGTGAAAGAATCTCCTTCCAAGACACCCATAACTTATGAAAGGAGGACTACAAGATCTTCCACATGGAAGGGAAAGGAAATTCTACAAGACCTCAAACCAGACCTACAGGAGGCTAAAACAGTCCTACAAGAGACACTGTCCAAACTACAAGAGACACAAAAACTTGAGAAAAAGATATGAGGACAGCCAAAGGTGAAAAAGGAAGCACAAGAGCTATAAGAACCTGACTCCTAGCCTAATCTTGACTCCTATTATAGAATACTTGAGGGAGGCAAGATAATCCCACAAAAATTTGCAATTCCACTATTTTTTGAATTGGAAAAAGAGAGAGTGAGAACGCATAGGTGGATGCAGATAGCCAAGTCCAAAGGAGTTGAGGATATTGGCCACATGGAAGACAAACTTATGGAAATGGGCAGGGAATTGAGTGCACTCAGAGGCATAGAATCCATTACAAGAAGCCACCTTGAGAATGAGAATGAATTACTTAGGAGGTAGCTGTAGGAGAAAGAGACTCATTTGGCATACATGGCCAACTTATCCATAGAAGCATTACAATGCAGAACACCATCCAAATCTTATGGCCTCTATCTGAAGGATCAATGGCTTTAATTCCAAATAAAAACTTTGGCACAAAGAGGCATAATGCCTTTTTCAAGACTATAGGAATTTCATGGATTTGTGTGACCAAAGCACCTTCAAGGACAAAGCAAAGATGGCAAAGTTCTATCTACACAACATGGCCCTCATAGACCTGAATGTGTGGGACCCCAATGCCAAGCTAGGGGATCTGCAATTAATGGCCATGGAGTCATGGATGAACCATGAAGAATTGAGGGAAGCAGAAATGAAAATATTGTTAATAAAAGAGTAGAATGAACCATTGATGATAAGAGCTAAGCCATAAGATCCTATGGCACTCATCAGCACACACAACTTGCTTGCTAATGACCCTCAGATTGCCCCTAAATTTCTAGCCAATTAGGAACAAGCCATTGCACACTTTGAAGATATGCTTAGGCTACTTGGGGATGACTGTGTGCATGCATGCATGAGAAGATGGAACACCCTACCCCACATCTTGCATATTAGAGAATACCATTCCCTCATGAGGCTAAAGGAGGCATTATAAAGAGTGCCAATTACAAGTGCTCCATGCAAAGGCTGAAGGTCAACTGGATTGGCCTCAAACTGAGTCCTCCACTCATATTAGGCATGCTGGAATGCAGAAGAGAAGAAGAAGAGAAGGAGCAGTGGA
The DNA here is from genome assembly GCA_000404065.3 of Pinus taeda. Taxonomy (NCBI): domain Eukaryota; kingdom Viridiplantae; phylum Streptophyta; class Pinopsida; order Pinales; family Pinaceae; genus Pinus; species Pinus taeda. The sequence continues at coordinate 47,193 of APFE030056653.1, read as the reverse complement.
AGGACATAGACAGAAAGACATGATTTTATGGAGAACATGAGCAAACCACATCAGAATCCTGGAATGCTAGGGAGGCCACCAAGGCCATGAAAGACCAAGAGATTGACTAGGTTACTCAGAGGAAGAGCAACACCTTTAGTAGGGGTGTGATGATGAGCCTGATAAATGGGAAATTATATGGGCTCATTTTACCTCCTAACCTAGTCAAATCAACCATTCTCTTAGCTTATTGTATGATTTTCTGATTATATTTATGCTTATAGGATGAGTTGAATTAGTTATTATGCCATGTGGTATAACATGTATTTAATGCAAATTATTGATGGATTTTGAGGTCAAAGTCAAGGATCTAGTGGTCAAATTACAACAATAACTTGAAGTAGATAGAGGAGAGGAAATATAGGAGGGAATCCCCCTCATTTATTGCTCCTCACTTCAAATTCCCCTTCATTCATCTTGGAGTACAAGCAATCAAATCATGCACTAGAAGGTAGCCGAGCAAGTGGAATATGATTGATAGTTAACTCGAGTTTTGGGAGCCAAGCCTCCCTAATTTTAAGGAAGTTGTTGGTAGCTTCAGATGTATAAGTAGAGAGGCCTAGGGCCTCACTAGGGTCAACTTTTTTTTGCTTGTGTAAACTCTACTCAAATCTCGAGCTTACTATTTTATGACAGTTTTATGTAATCTTGCTATTTTTTGATAATGAAGATGGAATCCTTTTTGAGCTAGCACTGAGTTACCTCAGAGGTCTAAAGCTCTTAGTTTAGGGCCCAATCTAAGCATCCAAGCTTCTCTTTACTTGTATTTGTATGCTTTACTTCAATTTGTAGATTAGTTTGTTGTTAGATGTATTTCTCTTATGGTTAAGAATAGGTTGCTTTTGATGATTTAGTAGCTTGCTTCCATTTGTGCTTTCTGTAGCAGGTTAAAAATTGATTAGAGATGATTCAAAAGGCTAGTAACAGTGCCTTGGCCACTCTTCCTCCCTCTGGGACCATGATTTGAGGCAAAGATACTCTTGCTTCCCCAAAAACACAGATTTTCCTCATTCTTAGGACTTTTAGTGTTAGCAGCTCTCTAGTAGGTTAATAATCTAGCTTTGCTTTGCTTTAGATCTTATTTATCATGTTCACTTTCTAATTTACAATAGTCCTTTTGCATGCTTTCCTTTCTTACAACATTTCCCAACATTTCCTTCTATACATCATAATTTAGGCCATTTTAATGCAAAACTCTGTTTTTCCTAGGATGCACTCATTTCATTTGTTGCTTGATTTTCTTGGTTGATTGTCAGTTTCTATGTAGCAGAACTCTTCCAATAGTAGGCCAGCTTACTAGAAATCAAACCCTCGATCTGATCCATGCCCTATAGGTATCCCAAACCTCACCGCAATTCTGCCATAGTTTCCTTCATTTTTCATAAAACTTCTTCCTCTCTCCTTGAGCAAACCCAATCATATTTCTCTCTCTTGGTGATTCATGGTATACCTTAGGTTCCATAACACCTCATTCCAACCTTCATCCACCTTTTCCACCCACTCTCACACCCTCAAAATAGCGAAAATTGCTCTCGGCCTCCTCTTGTAGGCCTCCTGTAGTTTCCCTATTTTCCTCCTGTAGTTTTCCTGTGTCCTCCTGTAGTTTTTCCTGTAGGCTTCCTTTTGAAGTCTGAGTGTGGGAGAAACCTTCAGAAGGCCACCTAAGACCTCCTAAGACCCATACACACCATCCTACACCCTCCCAATTTCCAAAACCTCCCTCTAACGCCATCTGTTCACTACCACAAAATAAATTAGATGCATGTTAAATTCACATAAAAACACATAAAAATCCAAAAATATGTTTTTTGCTTATTTTCTTCCAGAAATAGCATGGTTAGATGTTTCATTGAGTAGGTAATGGCATTTCTTTCATGGTTTTCATAGTGTTTTTGGCAAAAGTAGAATTAGCTTGTTAATTAGGGTTTACTAGTTTTGCTTTACATTCCAATCTTTCTCTTTTCTGTAGTTAGAATAGCATATGTAGAGTAATATTTCTTTCCTTTCATCACACATAGAGCTTCTTCTGAAATCTATAGAAGTTGGCTTGAGCTCCTAGTGATCTTGTGCCAGCTGACCAAGTGACAACCTGTAGTGAGAACTAGTACTTGTGCATATAGCATTGACGCTTCCAAGTTTGTTGCAAACTACCGGGTTGATAAAAGTAAAGTTGGTAGCCCAGGAGTTGTAGCATTCTTGCTACAATATTGGCACTCACCACAGGGTTCAGTGAATTAAGGATGGTGCTTGTGAGAATTGAACCCTATTCCGTGAAAGAGTTAGAATAAACGGATGAGTATAGGAATAATCTTCCATTGTTTCAAGAATCCAGGTTCCTCCCATTTTTGACGAAATTTAATGGCTTTGACTCAGCCATGGCATTAGAGTTTGCTAGGAACTTCGATGGGAGCCAAGCCAAGGTAGTATCACTACAATTTGAAGTAACAAGACAGTCTATATCACAAGCCACGAGATTACCAACAGAAGGTGAGTAGTTGTTCAAAAAGGAGAAGATCGAGAAGAAAAAGTGGCGTCGATTTGTGGTCGACAGGAAACAAAAAGTGGATTGGAAGAAAGGACTACCACACACAGTCATGGAAGGAAAATGGAAAGACCTATACATACTACAAAAGTTCCTCACCTATGAAGGTCACTATTCGATGACCTTGTTATATCATATTCAACTGTTGCTACATTTTGAGTCAGGTAAACTTATCAATTTCCCTTATTTTTTGCTAAGAAGTTTGAAGAAAATGTCAAAAGGAGTTCAAAGAAGTAAGGCGAGCCAAGTTTCATGCAAATTATACCATCATGGGTTGATTACAATCTTAGTTAAGAAGGAATTGGAGGTCAAGAATATGACCTGGGAAGCATTTTTGAACGAGCTATAGAAGAAAGGTGGAGGGAAATCCTCTGGCAAGAAGAGTGCAAGCAAGAAGGGGAAGCATGAAACCCTAACCCTATGCCCTACTAAGACTAAAGATAGAGAATAATTAGTGCAATAAGAGGAGTGAGAGCTCATTTTTGAAATCCCGTCTACATCAAAAAGGAGGACCTGAAGCTCGGTCAAAATGAATGCCTCTTTGAAGGAAGCCCACATTTAATTGAATTCCGCAATAGATTTGGATGACTCCCCATATCCTTCACCAATTGCAGAAAACCTTACAGTGTTTGTGGATGTAGTGGCTCATACAGTGATTAGCAAGGGGGATATTGATGAAGAAGAAAACACACACTTGTCTGTTTTTCTTGGAAATATGAAGAAAATGAACATGATGCAGACACCTACGGAAAATGCAGATAAACATCCGATAGAGGATCCAATGGATGTTGAAGTGTAGGGTACTGAAAACCTTCATGATATTGAAATGTAAGAGGACAATGACGAGGGTGATATTGACCTCGATGATGCCGACACTGGTCTGAAGTCAACTGTTGAGAAAACTCCTGACAAGAAGAAGTCGTTGAGGAAGACCCCACTCTCCACTTGAACTCTAAAATAGAAGAGCTCAAGTAATGTATCTATGGGTTGGAGGTACTGAACCAGGCTTTGAAAGTACAAGGGAGAATGCAGAAAGATAAGATTATACAGCTAGAAGGAGAAGTGAAGGAGCAAAAACACCAAGTGAATATATGGAAATTCCGGGCATCAAAGTGATACAGTCATCTCAGAAAGGTGACGAAATGGCTCAAGAAGGCTTGAGGCAAGAAAATGAAGATAATGAAAGCAAGAATTAGCATACAAATACATGATTGAAAGAAGGCTCCCTTGTTTTTTTTTTTTTTTTGCAGCAGGTAAAGGTTGTGTGAGGACACAAAACAAAATAGGGATGGAAGGATGTTGGTAGGCTAAATTGTCCTATTTTTAACCTCTATCCTACTCTAGACACATGACCTGAACCTCTGTTTTAACCTAAGAACCTATTCTTTCCTGTACTTTTCTCTAAAATCATGCACATTCCTGCACCCTCTTTGTATTTTCATATTTAAAAGTTTGTCATGGACTTAATTATTTATCTATGGATTTTATGCCTTTAATTATCCTTGCAACTAATATTTGTCTTTCCTAAAGTATTTGATAAGAAAATGTATTAATCATTTTGATAGTATGGTCGAGTGTAGGTAGGATTCCTGCACAAGCTGGCAGATTCATGCACTCCCATGGCATCTCATTGATAGGATTTCTACACCATCTGAGGGATTTTTGCACTCCCGTGGAAGCTCACCAACTGATGCATATTTTTGGTAAAGGATCAATTGACCTTGAGTTGGGCTTGGAGCAGTAGAGAAATCAACAGATGAAGATCATGACCATGACTAGATATCTTAGATTAGCATTTTGTAAAACAAACGAAAGGCTTAGTTAAGCTACTTTTGAGATTTTGTTATGGCTGTAGTCCTGAAGGCCTGTATATATCGTAAAATTATGATAGGAATTAAAGAGCGATGCTATGGTGAACTTTTGTTAAGAGACTGTAGTTATTTTGGAGTATCACCTTTCTGGGTTGGATTGTAGAACCAAGATGTATTTTTTCTTTTGAAACTAATATAAATGAATGCACCAGTATGAAAATTCGTTTTCTATTTGCGTTGTAATGAATCTTTGACCAACTTTGCTTCTCGATTTCTTAATAGGGAAATGAGCTAGTTAGCTAGGGCCCGACAAACCCAGCTTGTTCTCCCTTTATTTAAAGGTGTGTTAATTTATTTTAGAGTGCATGTGTGAATTCATTATTACTTTGATCTTTATCACAAGTTACAGGTTTGATTTCATTTATAGTTATTGTGTTACAGATCCATGGTGCGTAGGCTTAGAAGTATTTGATTTCAATTTACATAATATTTTCTTGTAATGATTGATTCCATTTCTACAAGATCAGTACAAGCACGCTGCCTGTACTAGTGCATTTCTGATTCTGTAAGTTGATTTCATTGGTTTAGTTTCACAAGTCTTTTATTCCTTTCTTTTCGCAAGAGTTCTTTATTCCTTCCTGAAAGATTAATGTTTGTTTCTAAACTAACAACATTATTAATATCTGAGGTTTCACTTAAGATTTAACTGTGCTGTGATGAATATGGAATAAATGGTGTATAACTTACAGATCTGTGCCTGCACTAAACACTTTCGAAGAAAGGATTGAATTTCATGATTAATTATTGAATGAACCCTCTAAGTTAAAGCATTAAAAGGCAGATCTAAATTAAATGCACAATTATCTCAGGAATATCCTAATCCACACAACTGGATGATTTTTGTAATTATATAGAAGGGTTTTCTGTTTAAAAGAAATATTTGCTTTAACTTTTGAAAATCATTTCCTGTCTACAATCTAAATTTGGTTGAACCTTCTTTCTGCTTGTGAGAATTTACTTTCAAATTCTGTTTTCTTTGCACTCTATTTCACTTAATACGCTTTTCATTTTTTTAAAAGTAATCTAGAAACCGAGTGTAGAAATATTGTTTATCTAGTGTAGGAACCTTAGATCCAATACAAGATTAGAGTGTTCTAGCCTGAAGACTTAGAACTCCTGCACGAAGGTCAGAACTTTAGTACAAGTATAGAACATCCTTCCAGTATTTAAACCTCATTCTAGTGCAAGCACAATGTTTTGGTACAAGAATGTTGTTGTAGTACAAGAATAATAGTTTAGTGCAAGTAGAATATCTTTAAAGAAGACATATACACTGAATAACTTATTTATCAGACTGTTTCACTGAAGGTAAATATAAAGGGTCATTTCATTAGTTAAGATTGTTCACAATGAATTAGGAATCCATTTCATTTTCTACAAAAGTACTTTTCATTTATTCCAACACCAGACTTTCTTTGAGTATCAATTGCTGCTTGATCATCATTCTTTTTTATTCTATAAATTTTTCATTTAAGAAGTAGGAATACAATTAGAGAAGGTTCTTATCATTTCTTGGCATTTCCTGTGCTACGCCTCGAAGTGTATGAAACCTCGGGTTGAAAAATTAAGTGTTGAAAGGAGTTTTCTTAACTACAATTCCTACACCAAACAAAGGCATCCCCAAGACACATGGCCATGAGACACGTGAAGCAGATCAAGGTTCATGTGAAGAACCTATACAATATAGATGTGGAGGATTGTGTTGTATTGAGCACAAAGGTTGAGAAGGTGCTAATTTATGATGTTGGTGAAATTTGGCATATAATACTTGGCCATTTGCATCATGGTGCTTTGAAGATCATGAAGTAGATAACCACATGCCTCCCCAAAAGAGAACTTGAGCAGCAAGATTTATGCAAAGGATGTACTTTTGGGAAGTACACAAAAACCACATTCCATGATTGGGACAAAAAAGCACATGCAGTACTTGAAAGGATCCACTTTGATGTCTGTTGACCTTTCTTGATAGCCTCCACTGCCAGGCACAAATATTTTGTCATTTTTATTGATGGCTTCTCACAGAAGTGCTAGATCTTCTTCACGCGGAAGAAAGATGAGACATTCTCCAAGTTTGTAGAATTCAAGGTACTAGTTGAGAAGGAAATGGGAAAGAAGGTGAAGGCTCTTAGGAGAGATAATGGAGGTGAGTACGTGTTGAAAGAATTTTAAAGTTTTTGTGAAAAAGAAGGCATTCAACGAGAGTTGACATAACCACACAACCCACAATAGAATGGGGTGGCTGAGAGAAAGAACCATAGGATTGTGGGAGTAACGAGGGTGATGTTGCATGATCAAGGCCTATGTATGCATTTGTGGGCTAAGCCATGCAACATAACAGTCTATTTTTAGAACCAGAGTCCTCATCAGATTCTTGGAATGATTACACCAAAGGATGCTTTCTCAGGGAGAAAGCCGAATGTTTCACACTTTATTTTTGGAGCCTCTATTTAGTGCCATGTCCCCAAAGAATTAAGGAATAATGTATAGCTAACAATAGAATTGTGGGTATTTGTGGGTTACACAGAAACTCCCCATAACTATCGTGTGTACCTTCCATCCCTAAGAATGATAGTTGTGCAAAGGGATGCAAAATTTGACTAAGATAAAGCCATGTGGTGCTTACCAGAGGAGGAGATTTTAGCTCCAAAGGAAAAGGACCAGGGAAGCTGAGAGGCTTTTGCAATATGCAATGAAGAATGTGGGTGCTCCTTCAAACCAACGCTGGCAGAGAAGGTCGCTAGATAAGTACAATGGCTACATGACTCTAATGACTAAGCTTATAGAGACTGAGCCATCCTCTTTTGAGGAAGTAGTATAGCAACCTATGTGGGTTGATGTAATGGTGGAGGATTATTAATCCATTATAGATAAAATTATTTGGGAAGTGGTCCCAAGACCAACAGATAAATCAGTTGTGGGTTTGAGATGGATCTTCAAAGTAAATCATGCAACAGATGAAACCATAGAAAGGTACAAGGCCATATTTGTGGCCAAGGGGTACTCTCAAGTTGAGGGGATTGATTATGAGGAGAACTTTGCTCTTGAAGCAAGGTACTAATCAATTAGATCAAATTCTTGCCCTGACTGCATAGATGGGGTGGAAGATCCACCAGATGGATGCGAAAAAGACATTCCTCAATGGAGTTATTGAGGAGGAGGTGTATATCAAGAAACCATAAGGATTCAAGACTTTTGATCGGGAGTCTCATGTGTGCAGACCCAAGTGAGCATTATACATTCTCAAGAAAGTACCCCGTGCTTGGTACATTAGGATCAATAACTATCTTACCAGTTTGGGCTTCACCAAAAGTGAAGCTGTTAGCCGGATAAATCGTTCTTGCGAACAAGACCGATCTCCCTAGTATTGAATGATATCTAGCAACAAAGAGCACAAGCAAATCTACTTTTCTCTAAACATGTTTCAATTCATAAATGAACACTAAGAGGTGTAACAAACCCTACCTCGGTCCAACGCTTGTTTGTGGAAGTTTTATCCAAACAACTTCAAGCAGTTCCATTTCAATAACCTGCATACACAAACAAACACACATCAAAGCATACCTGCGTATAATAAAACATATTCATTATGAAGATCAAGCAGCTCATAAAATAAACCATTAGAGACAGTTTATTGAGAAAAACAAACTTGATTTTATTAACTTTATGAATAAAAAAACTTTACAACCTTTGCCTTGATGTTGCACAAGTTCTTTCCAGGGTCCAGCAGGGGTATCCTCTACTTTGACAAGCCTCACTCACTTCCCAAATGACATGAAAGGTATGTGATCTCTCCTCTCACAAGCTCAAAAAGGAAGTCTAATTTCCAGTAGCATTTACCCTCAAGAATCTTCAACTTTCAACCCCTCTCTACAACTAGCCCAATGCATGAATTTATAGTGAAAATGGAGGGAGTTGCAGGCCCATCATTGAAGGGATAAGTTCCTCCTTCAATGGGATAAGCACCTCATATCATGGAGTTAGCTCCCTTAGTTATGGAATGGATGAACCAAGGTGGAGCGGACTTGCTAGTGCAATATTCCTTCTAGAAGTGTCTAGAAGTGACCCAAGATGAGTTTTTAAGAATGAACTCACGCCTTTTTAACTTTTACAGGGGTCCGCACTCATTACCCAACAGACAGAGCAGTCAGGTTCGCAGGAAAGATGACCATGGGGTGCTACACCGCAGGCAATGCTAGGAGAAAGTGAGAAACCAGGATTTGAGATATTTTTAAGGTCTTTCTCCCATTTTCAAGGCTTGACATGAAGAGATGAGGCTTAAGACTTGCAAAGGAGGTATGTATGAGTGTTGATGGACTCACACAAACTATAGAAAGTCATGGTGACAATTTTTTGTGTAACAGATTGCCCCCTAAAGTGCGAAGTCTGTAGTAAATGAGGATGGTTTTTTTTTATCATATAAGAAGAGTGAAGGTATTTATCATTTCAAGGATCTTCCTGTGGATACCCTGGTCGGAACCTGTAAAAACATTCAACACAAAATATATATATGTGAAAATATCATCGCTAAGGTAGGCATTCCCATGCTCAGATCAAAACTGACTAAGAACTATCTAAAACCGCTCTGATACAGGAATGATTTTGTATTACATCACAAGTAGGAACATATGGACATAGTATGGGCACAACCATCTGTTTATGAATAGTCCACTATATAATTATAACAAAATTCCTCGCAGCCTGGATGGTGGAAACTAGATACATGGTCTTCATTTCTACTTCCCGAACTAGTATGATTCTATCCATGTGAATGAATGTGTCGGAGTAGAACATGGTAGAAACCACTTGATTACCAGTCAATGATGTAAACTATTAACAAGTGTGAGAGGAACCACCAGTAATATCAATGGCCCTCAAAGTACTCAGTATAATCCATGAAATGTGAATGAATGAGTCGATGTCGAACACGTCACAGAATCCTTTGATCGAAGGCCAATGGTGCAACCTATCATCAAAGGCAAGAAACCTGTGATTGAGGCATGCATATTCCAAGGTACTGACGATTTCTTGATCATATTTCTAGATAATGAGTCGAAGTCGATAGAAAGCGATCCGTCATAGGCAAGCCCATAACACGAAATCATAGATCAAGTCTAAAGAAATATATTTGGCAAGAACTAACTCAGGGACGATCAATGATGGATGACAGATATTTTGTAGGTGAATGATTTATTTGCACAGACCTCTTGAACACATAATGACATTGCAGATGGCTTGGTGACAGTTGACCCAAAGCTAATACCCGGAAACCGGTTGAAGACTTTCAATGTGGCTTGATTAACTGTTAGGTAAAGGATTTCCCAACCCAGGTGAATAAAAGTGTCATGTTCAAGAGTGATGGAAAGTTTTTCAAACACAAACTATAACAAACAGGTTCATTTTTTTCTCTTTTCCCCCACCATTTCTGGAAAGTACCTCTTTATTTTTGACAAGCTTGAGGAGGATAACATTTGCTTGGTTATAAGCTCATCCTTCGGATGAGTCCAACTTAGTT
>APFE030056653.1:4526-21850 GCA_000404065.3 Pinus taeda | reverse complement strand
AAAAGTAAAAAGCGATCAAGGACACGTCATTTTATTTCCAATATCGAATTTGAAACGACAAAAATCCGGCAATCTTTTCTTGTTTTTACGGTCAGAAAAGTGGCTATAAGGGGACAGCCTTTTAATTCCATTTTAACGAGTGTAAAAGAAACGCTCGGCAATCTTTTCATGTTTTAAGAGTCAGAAAAGGGCTTAAAAGGTGACTCTGATGTTTCAATTTTTCGTAAGTTTTAACGAGTTCGAAAAAATGATAAAAATGTACTCATATGGCCGACTTTCAATTTAATTTACGAGCAGGAAAAGATGGAAAGAACTCGGCATTTTCATTTGTTTTACGAGAATGAAAGATAGAAAAATAATCTCGGGATTTTCATGAGTTTAACGAGTCTTGAAAATAACTGAAATCGACTCGAGATAGGTTTCATTTTTACAAAATCTTGAAACAGAGAAAAACTATGATTCAAAGTAGTTTCATTTTTACACAAGCTTGAAACAGAGAGAAAACTGTGCTTGATGCCCCCTAAGCATAACTGCTAGAGCGCATGCCCCCCAGCTTCTTTTCATTCAACCAGTTGGACAAAATGAAGGTTCACTTTCGAAATCTTGAAAGACTCGACCTAAAACTGTAAGAAAATTATGCAAGAAAAACTGAAATAACTAACCTAAATATATAGCTTAACATTTATGACATCTAGTTAAACTCTCGACTCAATTAGAGGAGGATTTGTTTCATTTTTTAACGAGCTTGAAACAGGAAAGGAACTATGCTCCGATTTGGTTTCATGTTTACGCAAGCTTGAAACGAAAAACTATGCTTGTTATAAGTTCGCATGCCCCCAACATAATGACGCAAATCAAGGTACATGCCCCCCAAGCTTCATTTAATTAAACCAGTTGGATGAAATGAAGGTTTACTTTCGAAATCATGGAAAGACTCATGGGAGTGGTTTCATTTTTTAGTGAGGTTGACACAGGAAAAGAACTATCCTCAAAGCCCTTGTTTCATTTTTTAAACGAGCTTGACACAAGATAAGGAACTATGCTCATAACTACACTCTACAATCTACCTAACAAGGAACTATACTCTAAAAACCTTGATTCATTTTTTAACGAGCTTGACACAAGACAAGGAACTATGCTCTAAAATCCTTGATTCATTTTTTAACGAGATTGACACAAGACAAGGAACTATGCTCATAACTACTCTCTACAATCTACCTAACCTAGGACTCCTTGTTTCATTTTTTAACGAGCTTGACACAAGACAAGGAACTATGCTCATGACTCCTTGTTTCATTTTTTTAATGAGCTTGACACAAGACAAGGAACTTGACATTTTTTAATCCCCAGCGGAGTCACCATTTTGTCATGCAGAATGAGTCGATCTTGCGGACAAGATAGACCTTCCTAGAATCTAATGGAGACCTAATGACAAACAAACCAACCAGACACTATCTTCTCTAAATGCACTTTATAAGTAATGGGAAACAAGTGTGTTTAAGGCCTACCTCATGTCCAACGCAAGTTCGGAGATGCCTTCGCTCCTTTGATCCAAGTAAGTTCATTTGTCGCAAACCTGCAAGCACAAACAAGGAAAACGATTAAATAGCACCTGAATATCCAATATTATAAAACATATTTAACATGAAAGTCAAGGAGTCCATGAAACAAATAACATGAGATACTTGTTGAGAAAAATGAGCTTGATTGTATTAATTCAAAAGGAGAAGAACCTTACAAACTTTGCCTTGACGCTGTACAAGCTCCTCCCAGGGTCCAACAAGAAGTCTCCTCTACTTTGACAAGCTTCACTCACTCCCTAATGAAGCCAAAAAGGTATGTAATCTCTCCTCTTAAGCTCAAATAGGAAGTCTTGATTTCACTAGAATTTACCCTCAAAAGTTCAGCTTCTAACCTCCCCAGCCACTGACCCAATGCCTCAATTTGTGCAATGGAGATCAGTTACCAGCTCCTCCTTCAAAGGGATAGAGTCCTCCTTCAAAAGGATAGCTCCTTTCAACAAGGGATTAGTTCCTCCTATGATGGGATGCATGAACCACTTGGAGCGAACAATCCACGTAACAAATGCTTCTAGAAAACTCTAGAATTAACCCAAGATGAGTTTTTTAAGATAAAGATTGCGCCTTTTGACTTTTACAGGTGTACGCACCCTCCCCTTTACATACAGAGCGTATAAGTACGCAGATATCCTAAACAGAAGGTGCGGGCCCGCAGGCAAAAGTGAGAGAAAGTGCGGAACCAGAGTTACATTGCTTTTTTGATGTCTTTCTCTCATTTCTAAAGCTTGTTTTGAAGAGCTGAGGTTTGAGACTTGCTTAGGACGCTGGTATAGGTGGTGATAGACCTACACCGACTGCAAATAATCAAGGTGACGATATTTTTGTGTAACACTAGGTGTGACAAGAGCTCGCAGCCCTTCAAGTTGACTTGGTGTAAATTCGGGAGGTTGCCCCCGCAGTCAACGGGATTGTCTCGGTAATTCAGACACGATTAATTATTTAATTACTTCACATGAAAACAAAGAAAATCTCAAGAAAACCACCTAAAGTCTCTAAAGAACCAAACAATTTGAAGCACACGCCTAAAAAATCTAGGAGATCAAACCACACACAAAAGGTATCTTTCCGGATCGAAAACACTAGTTGGTGATGAAATCCAACGTCGCAGAATTCAATACAGAAATGGCGGTTGGAATAGTTACCCCGACAACCTACTTAATGAAACAGACTGGCACAAGTTTTTCCACTCTAACCGTCTCAAGTGAAGATAACCGCCCAAAGAGTCCAAGTGAGTCTAGTCGATGTCTGCTGTAGGTACAGTGGGATCTTCCCTCCTCCGTTACCTAGGAAAGAATCCTAAAGATTACGGTCACTAAGTTTACCAACGGAAACAAATATACTTGGGGGAACAGTCTACGATCCGATACGCATGCAAGGGCAGAGTAACAAGCTCAATCCCCTTGAAGGCTCCTTGACATAATCTAAGGTTTACCAACAAGTGACCCCAAGCTCCTCGACAATGGTCAATCCGAGGTTTATCGTTTTTAATACGTGAATATCTTCTATCGTTCCCAATGAGGAAGGACTGATTCCCACACTTTGGATATGATCTTGTGCTTCTCCTTTAAGAGGAGCTTTCCCATAGCATAGATGTGACAATTGGATTTTCTCTCTAACGCAAGATCAACTACTTGTTTGTTTAAACTATCTTGGAGAGTTAATTACTCCCTACTCCAAGATACTAGCGTAAGCTATGTTGGTGAAAAGAGCCCTAGAAAATAAAAATATTGCTAGATGGATTTTAATTAAGTGTTAATTTTATTATTTGTTTCTTAAGTCAATGGGTGCGGAGATGAAACTTTATGGTATGAAGAATCGACTCCAAAAGACTAAAAATGCACCTAAGATGATAACAATTCCTTTTCCTTTTCAATGAATTTCTAGCTAAGGAAGAGTTGAAAATGCAATGCTTTGAAAATCAAATCTTTCTCTTAAAATACAGCTGAAAGGAAACTTTTTTGTCTTTTTCAAAGAACTTGAAAACAAGACTACTAATCACACTCATGGAAAATCCCTTTGCTTTTCAACAATCAACAACTACAAGAATAAACAATTCTTTTAAGAGAGCTTTTAAGATTTCTAGAAAAACTCAAAAAAACTATTGAAAACAAAATTTTCAACAAGCTTCTATAATTTCTATGAAAAACTCAAAACTATGATCTAATCTTGAGATCTAAACGAAAAATGGATTGAAAAGAAACTTGAAATGTTTTTGAGGATGCTCAACTTAGTCTTTCAGCTAACTAAGGATCAATTTGTTCAGCTCAAAAAACTAATAAAAACATCCAATTATGTTTTAATAAAAAATGAAATTTCGAAACTTTTAATCAAGTTTTATCAAAGTTTTGCAAAAGAGATAAATGGGATCTAGATCTCTTCACGGATAGATTTCATAAGCTAGTCAAACTCAGCAAGAAGACCAAAGAGACCAGGGTGATCTAAGGATCTAAGGCTTCAGATCTCTGATCTACTACGAAGACCAAGCACAAATCAATCAAACAGGCAAAACTTCTTAGAAAATCACTTCAAACGAGAATGCAATGAAAACTAACTCACAAGGAACTTTTTTCAAGACAAGTGCAGGTCTGGGCATATACTAACAGCTATGGACAAAAACTAAACCTAACAGGTGGATGGATCTTAGGTTTTTCAAACTTTTGACAGGGTCCGCAGGCCCCTAGTAGAACTAGGTGCGGTGTCGCTCTGTGTTACACTGTAACAGTGCAGACAGGTCCGCACTGTAACTAACTCAGAAGGTGCGGTCCTCTTCCAAAATTTCAAAAAATAAAAATCCAACTAGGATCTAACAAGTACCCAAACTCACACACATCAAGGCAAAATCAGAAACCAAAACTTAAGTTTCTCAAGTCAAAGCAAAGACAACTCAAAAACCAAACCAAACCATTCCCTAGCGGAGTCACCAATTTGTTGGCTGGATAAATCGTTCTTGTGGACAAGATCGATCTCCCTAGGTATCGAATGATATCTAGCAACAAAGAGCACACGAAAATCTACTTTTCTATAAACATGTTTCAATTCATAAATGAACACTAAGAGGTGTAACAGACCCTACCTCGGTCCAACGCTTATTTGTGGCAGTTTTATCCCAACAGCTTCAAGCAGTTCCATTTCAATAACCTGCATACACAAACAAACACACATCAAAGCATACCTACATATAATAAAACATATTCATTATGAAGATCAAGGAGCTCATAAAATAAACCATTAGAGGCAGTTCATTGAGAAAAACAAACTTGATTGTATTATCTTTATGAATAAAAGAACTTTACAACCTTTGCCTTGATGTTGCACAAGTTCTTTCTAGGGTCCAGCAGGGGTCTCCTCTACTTTGACAAGCCTCACTCACTTCCCAAATGATATGAAAGGTATGTGATCTCTCCTCTCACAACCTCAAAAAGGGAATCTAATTTCCAGCAGCATTTACCCTCAAGAATCTTCAACTTTCAACCCCTCTCTACAACCAGCCCAATGCATGAATTTATAGTGCAAATGGAGGGAGTTGCAGGTCCACCATTGAAGGGATAAGTTCCTCTATGAGGTGCTTATCCCATTGAAGGGATAAGTTCCTCCTTCAATGGGATAAGCACCTCATATCATGGAGTTAGCTCCCTTAGTTATGGAATGGATGAACCAAGGTGTAGTGGACTTGCCAGCGCAATATTCCTTCTAGAAGTGTCTAGAAGTGACCGAAGGTGAGTTTTTAAGAATGAATTCACGCCTTTTTAACTTTTACAGGGGTTCGCACCCATTACCCAATAGATAGAGCAATCAGGTTCGCAGGAAACATGACCATTGGGTGCGGCACCGTAGGCAATGCTAGGAGAAAGTGTGAAACCGAGATTTGAGATATTTTTAAGGTCTTTCTCCCATTTTCAAGGCTTGACATGAAGAGCTGAGGCTTAAGACTTGAAAAGGAGGCATGTATGAGTGTTGATGGACTCACACAAATTGTAGAAAGTCATGGTGACAATTTTTTGTGTAACAGAAGAAGATGCAAACCTCTATCATATCTTGGCAGAAGGTAAATTGTTGATTATTATCTTATATGTTGATGAATTTGTTTTAACTGGTGATGAGAAACAGATCAAATCTTGCAAGGAGGACCTTGCAAGAGAGTTTGAAATGAAGGACATGGGTCTCATGTGCTACTTCCTTGGATTGGAAGTATGGCAAGGTGATGGGGAACTGCTTATCTCTTTGGGAATGTATGCTAACGAGATACTTCAAAGCTTTTGCATGGACAATTGCAAACCCATGGAGACATCTCTAGCGATCAACTGGAGGAAACAGGATGCCACTTCAAGTGAGGAAGTGGATGCTACTGTTTAACTGAAGTTGGTGGGTTCACTAATGTACACATGACCAAATATGTGTTATGCAGTCAACCAACTGAGCCAAGATATGGTTAGGATGACCAAATTATTTTGGTGGTAAACTAAGCATGTTCTATGGTACCTCAGAGGCACTACCTAGTTTGGACTATGTTACAATTGGATAGAGGGAATGGAGCTATGTGTCTTCACAGATGAAAATTGGGTGAGGAGTCCATCAGACTGAAAGAGTACATCAGATAGAAGTTTTAGTGTTGGGAGCACAACGCTTTCTTGGTGCAGAAAGAAGTAATATTTGTGGCACTCAGCTCGGCTGAATCAGAATACAAGGCTTCTAGCTAGGAACATGTGAGGCGATCTGGATGAGAAAGATACTTGTTGGATTGTTTGTTCAGATGATGGATCCAACTATGATCTAACGTGATAATCATAGTTGCATCAAGTTCTTTGAAAATCTTGTTTTCATGATTGATCCAAACATATAAATATCCTATATCACCATTTACGGGACTATGTGTAGAGGCAGATAATGTTGTTGCAGTACATTATGAAAAAGGAATAAGATGCTGATATTTTGACAAAGGCCTTGTCAAGAGGGAAGTTCTAGTTCCATAGGTGCAGGGTAGGGGTGCTTGATAATCCCTTTCTTCCTGAGAGGGAGTGTTGACAAATTCAACAAGAAATTCTCAATTTGATTTTTCCTTTATTAAATTGATAAAATTCGATTTTCCACATTAGCAGACAACTTGGATGATCTTAAGTTGTGTGACATGGGTTGTGTCACCCAATTTACTCATTGAATTTGAGCTGGAGGAGTTAGATTTCAGTTCTGCATGTGTGATCACTAATTTGTAGCAATCAAGATCAGTTATCTCAAGTTGTTTTCAGTTAAAATAGTTCCAACTTTTGGAGCAACTTGTGGAAGGTCAGTTAAGCAATGGGACTTCAATCTAACTCAATAATCATCTAGTTAACTGATCAATAAACCCAAAATAACTAGTGCATGTAGAGAATTCAAGTTACCCAATTGAGGTGGAGATTCCAAGGCAGTGTAACATCAATTCTAGACTAGCCTTGAGTGTACAAGTGTTGCATGAAGTTAGATGATCAACCTAAAGGATTTGTGCAATTTAATTGAGGGAATCTCCTAAATAATAGGTGATAATTCCACAAGGAAATAAGAGCTCAAGCCGAGGCAAAATTTGACTAACTCTAGGTCAGAGGCCTTAAGTGAGAAAAGAGATAGGTTGTGCACTTGTAGGGTGAGCTCAGTTAAGAAAATAAATTGTAATACATCTCTAATTAATTTGATTAATGCAAGATGAATTGGGGATTTTTATCAAATTTCTTTCCCTAGATAAAAATACTTGTTACATGTGTGTTATTTCTTATTGCATGTCTGAGATTTTTGTTTTGAATTATGAAATAATGTTCACAGAGCAGTAGTGTAGATCTATGTCTTGTGAATTTTTTTTTTAAAGCTTCATGAGCAGTTTCAAATCTATAACCTAATTTCTACACCCTATATGTTGAAAAATGTAACTAGTGTCAGTTTTCATAATTTTATTTGATTCATGATGTAATGTATTTTCCAAAATAAAGATAAATAATTTCATTATAAAAGAAATTCACTTATTAAAGCATGGGTTTCATGCTTGAGTAAATGATTTTTAGGTCAAAACCTTCATTGTAGGCTTCTATGGTTTATGTCAAGAGTCCTTGTCCTTGTCATCATGTAAAATACCCTTCTTGGGATTCATCTGTCAAGAAAGAAATTCATTTTGATGTAAATTAGGTCTTTTAGGTTGTAGAAATTTGATAGAAATTACAGCTTCTTAAGATTTTGAATTGAAAACAAGAGACACTAATTCTACTCTACTCATTTGCAAAATGGAAATCACAATTGCAAGAAAAACCACAAGTACATAGTGATTTCTAGGGGAACCCAACTAGGAAAAACCCCTCAAGACTCTTTGCATTAATAAGTTGAATAGAGAAACTATTACAATTTCATGCTCCAGCTCTGAGCACCACCTACAAAAGCAAAAGTATTCTCTCTGTCGAATGAGAGCCTCTATCCAACACTTAGCCAATTTTTGCCTCCTCTAGCCTCCTATTTCCTAGCACAAACCTGAGCTAATTTGAGCACCTAAACAATAGGGAAGTCCATAATTCCTTGCGCAATTCGCATGAAATTTATCTCTTGACTGCATGCAATAATTGTACTCTCAACTATTATACACTTAATGTTACACTAGCCTTTATATCCTCCACCTGAGTTGAGCAATTCAAATTCCATGCATAAATGCACTATTTTGGGTTGATTTATTAGTTAATTGATAGATCTCTGAGTTAGACTACTGTCTCACTACACAATTTACCTTCAACCAACTCTATTAATTGTTATAGGTCAATTAAGTGAGCACAGCTGAAAATCACTGAACTAGATTGCTAAAATTTAGCAATCAACACATGCATGACTAAACTCCAAGCCAGGTAAGTTGAATTTACTTAGCTAACTGAGTGACAGGAACCATGTCACACTAGTTATCTACCTCCAAGTTGTCCTGCTGATGTGGAAATTCGATTTACTCAAATTGACTAAGGCTAAAGTCAAATTGAGCCTTTCTTGCTACACTTTTTAACACTCCCTCTTAGCAAGAAAGGGATTTTTCACCACCTCTATCCCACACCTATGGAATTAGAATTTACCTCTTAACAATGCCTTTATTGGAGTGTACTGTAGAGCCATAATTCTCCTCTGCACACAGTCCCATAATTGATGATACCGTATATCAATGTCCTTAGACCTATCATGAAATACAAGATTCTCAGCTAAATGCAAATTTGATTATCCCAATATATCATTCTCAGATCCATCTCCTGACTGAAAATACCCACAAGTATTTTCCTCATCCATATGGGCTCAGATGCTAATTGACTTGCAACTATGCATTCAACCTATGCTGATCTGAGTGCCACAAACCTCTGCTTCCTAGTATACCAAGAAATAACTGCAAACCCAACACTGAAGATAGCACCTGAAGTACTTTTCCTGTTTTATGGACTCCCTGCCCAATCTGCATCGGTGAAGCCTTGGAAGTTCACTCCCTCTATCCTCCTATACCATAATCCATACTCGGGAGTGCCTCCGAGGTGCTGTAACACATGCTTTGTTGCCTTCCAATACAAATTGGTAAACCCTCACCATAGCTCGACTAAGCTATTTTACTGCATAGCACATGTCGGGTGTTATGTTCATAAGATACATCAAAGATCCCACAAGATGCCTATAAATGGTAGCATCAACCTCTTCACCTGAAGTGACATTCTTCTTTCTCTAGTTGGTAGCTAGAAGAGTGTCCATAGGCTTACAACTCTCCATGTGAAATATTTAAAGTATTTCAAAGGCATACTTCCCCTGAGACACAAATAGTTCACCATCACCTTGCCATACTTCCATCCCACAGAAGTAATGCATTACTTCCATGTATTTCATCTCAAATTCCCTTTCAAGATCCTCTTTGCAAGAGTGGATCAACTACTCATCACTTGTCAGTATTAAATCATCAACATATAAAATAAGAATAAGCAACTTACCATCAACCACAATGTGATGGAGGTTCACATCTACTTCACTTTTGATGAGGCCAATCCACTAAGATAACTATCGATCCAAGTGTACCATGCTCAGTGTGCCTATTTGAGACCATTCAATGCTATTCGGAGTTTGCACACATGTAACTCCTGATTATATGTCTCAAATCCTTCTGGATGCTCTATGTAAATTTCCTCCTCAACAACACCATCGATAAAGGCAATATTCACATCCATCTAGTGGATCTTCCACCCCATTTGTGCAACTAATGCAAGATTTGATCTAATAGAGGAATACCTTACCACAAAGGCAAATGATTCCTCATAGTCAACTCCCTCTACCTGCGAAAATCCTTTGGTCACAAATCTGGCCTTGTACTTCTCGATGCTCCCATCAACTACATGCTTCACTTTTTAGATCCATATGGAACCAACCACCAATTTCCCTTCTGGTCTCGCCAAAACTTCCCATGCAATTTTTTTCATGATGGATTCATATTCTTCCACCATGGCATCAACCCAAACATGTTGAGAAATTTCTTCCTCAAATAAAGAAGGCTCTGACTCAATGAGATTTGTCAAGAGATCCATGTAACTAGTGTACCTCTCAGGTGACCTCCTCTACTTGCATTGTGATATAGGAGCTCCTACATGCTCCAGTGAATCCTGTATGAATCTATCTGCTTCTCTGATTCTCTTTCTCCCTTCTCTAGATGTCTCTGGTTGATTGGGTGTCTCCACTTAGCCTCCTCTCTTCTCCTCCATTTGTGGCTAATATACAACCTCCTGAAGCTCATCCTAAGGATCCTCATTTAGATCTAGAAGTTCCTGTTATGGTGGGATACTCAAATCTCATTCCAGAGAGAATCTCATAGCCTTTTCCTCATCAAACTTGATATCTCTCCTCACCACTGTCATCCTTAATGAAGGTAAATACAACTATTAATTTTGTAGAGTTTCAGTGTATCCTACAAAAAATCCCAACTTTGATGCAGACATGACAATGAACTGAAGCTCCATTTTTTTTAAAATGAGATACATCAATATTTCTCCCAAAGAAAGCTTCCTCTAGTGCGATCATCCCAAGTATTCTATGAGGACCTCGGTTCTACAATTAAACAACTGTGTTACATGTTTATGCTCATAGATGCAATGACAACCCATGTTCATATGGCATAGCTCTTGCATCTCCAACTACGCTCATGTTCTTCCTCTCAACTACCCCATTTTGCTATGGGTTATGGGGTGCTATAAGTTCTCTTCAAATACCTTATTTTGCACAAAAATACTTGAAGGAATTCGAAACAAATTAACCTCCATTGTCACTCCCGAGAGCCTTCATCTTGTTCGCATTCTCCTTCTCAACTAATGCCTTAAATTATACAAATTTGGAGAACACTTCATCCTTCTTCCTCATGGAGAAAATCCAACATTTTCTAGAAAAATCATCAGTAAAAATTATATAGTTCTTATGTTTTATTGTGGAGGTTGTGGAAAAGGGTCCACATGCATTAGAGTGGATTCGCTCCAAGATTGCATTTGCTCTACTATCTCCACCATGGAAGGTGTATTTGGCATATTTCCCTAATGTTCAACCCCTGTAGAAATCTTACTAGTCAAGGGAGCCTTTAGGGAGACTGATGGTAACTTGCTGCATGATTTTTAAGGCACCATGGTGTAGATGAGTTAATATCCTATGCCAAAGTTCTCCAAAATATTGACTCCACACTTTTTCTGCCTTACTTCTCAACTTGGCTCAATCTCCCAACTCAATTTTTTATAGGTTCTTCATTTCAACTCTAATTTGCTTCACTTGCCCAGTAGATATGTGTCTCATAAAGACTTTCCCTTTACTAAAAATAACATCATAGCCTCTATCCTGGAATACTTCTACAAAGATCAAGTTCTTCTTCATCCCAGGTACATACATAACATCTTTGAGGTGAAGAGGGGAGGCTTTCTCCCTCTCAAAGGTAACAATACCAATTCCTATGGTAGTGCACCTCTCGTCATCCCCCAATTCAATATGCATTCAAAGATCCTTCTCCTCCAGGATATTGAAAAATTCCTTGCACCCTGTCATATGGAACAAGGTACCACACTCTCCATAATAGTTCTAACCATGCATGCTATTAGGGTGAAATATAATTCAAATTCTGAAGCTAGTGCTTCACCTCCTGATCCTCTCGAAGGCTTCTTGTTAGACTTATTGTGTAGAAATTTTGTTGCATAGTGCTCATATTTGTGGTAGTGGAAACATTTTATCTTGCTCAAGTCTTTCTTCTTGCCATTATTTTGGATGGATTCAGGTTTACTTTGGGTCTTCTCTGCTTTGCCCTTCTTCCCTTTCCCAACCAAGGAAATGTTTTTTTCATCCTCTACTTTGGATGATGTTACATCTCTGGTATTCCTCCTGATCTCTTCTTGAACCAAATTAGACCACAAACTTTCCCAATTTGGTAATTTTTCCCTTCCATTCACATATTCCTGGTAGCTATGCTAGGATTTTGGAAAACCTAGAAGAGCTAGGCTCACCAAGTCATCTTCTATAACATTCACCCCAACCCCTCCAAGCTCATCTTGAAGTTGTGTGAATTTGGAGAGAGATTGTGGAATAATATCATTTTTGTGCATTTTAATGTTTCGAAGGGCCAATTTTCTATGGTCACTGCTATTTCGAATAGATTAGTTAGTGTCTTCCACATAACATATGGTGTTTATTTTCCATGGATATTTGAGACGACATGGTCTCTCACCTTCCAGAAGAATTCTCTTGATCTTTGCAACATCCTTCTTCCATTGGGATAATTGTTGTGCCTCATACTATTGGGGTTTCACAATGTCAGTTTTAAAATATTCTAACACACCATTATCATCAAGCACTACTTCCACTTGATCCTTATAGGCTATGAAATTCAAGCTACCCTCCAGGGAAAACTCCAATCTCAATCCATTGAAATACATTCTCCTCAATCTAAAGAAAAAATTGTTGCACTGAAGCTAAAAATTCGAAATTCCTGAGGGGAAAATTTGAAATATTGGTTCTAGTGTGATTTTAGGGCTCTAGCACCATGTATAAATTTGATAGAAATTGAAATTGCTCAATATTATGAAATGAAAACAAGAGACACAAATTAAAATCTACTAATATCTGGAATGGTGTTGGTCGTGACCCAACTTGGTCCAGTTTTGGTCAAAAACTCCACATTCTGAGGTGCAGAGGCCATTAAGTTCTATTCACTGTGCAATGTACAGGAGCTTTGGGGTGGGTCAAAGCCCCTCTTTTTGTAACAGGTATTGGGGTTTTAGTTCATTTTTTTTCCAAACCCATAGTATGTGGACCATGGTTTTGTAGTAATGAAATATATAAAGAGATGTAATGCTTTGTCGAAGAGAGCCAATCATAGATGAATTGATATAATTTTGTCTTTAGTTTGTATTTTGGGCCTTAAAAGAAAGGCTCTGCAATTGAGTGCGCAAAGGACTTGGAAGAGTCTGCAGCTGAGTGCGCAGGCCACTTGCAGTTGGGTGTACAGGTTGAAGAAATTATATGTACTAAAAGATCTATCTTAATAAAGAATATGAAGTTTTGGCGAAGTCTTGTGTGTCTATATTCATAATTTGTGTTCATATGTACTGATATGCATGCTTTTTACTTATTTATGTGAAAGAATACATGTTATATTGTTCTTTCATATGGTTATGTAATAAGCGAAAATCTATGAAGTAAAGCATTAACATGAAGTCTTTTATGTATGCGAATTTGTAGATCAATATAAAATATAAGAAAATATGTGAGTTTGTTGGCTTGAGGGGGCCTGACGCAGGTTCAATGTTAATTAGCCAAACAAATCCCTACACTACTAGCCCTTTCGGCATCAGCCCACAGAGCATGGATTGAAGTCTCACCCTAAGCAGTATGGGGGGATGCTGGAAACAAGTTCCGCACCCTTGAGATGGTATGATTTCGGTTATTTCCAACTATTCCTACCTTCGCGCTCTGTTCTACCCTTTAGTACCTTCGTGAAGTGTTACAGTAGGCTTTCACGCAACCCTAACCAGGGGTTGAAGTCCTTTTGTGCTGTGAGGGTAGCGAACTGCGATATTTCCCAAACTAGGATAAGTATCTGACTTATCTTATTATCAGATATTAGTTAGCTTTGTGTAAATAGATGTTATTAATTGCATTCACTTAACCAATACAGTTATACACATTCGCACATCATACAAGCATTAGAAGTGAAATTCATACCCAATATAACAGATGCATAAACTAGAAATACAGACACAGAAATGATAGAAAAATTCTCTTTATTAATACTTCCAGATGATTACAGACTCGACTTGCCCTACGCACTCAATTGCAGGGGTCCGCGCACTCAACTGCAGACTACTAGGCCTCTTCCTACTCAACTGTAGAGCCTCTACCTACGCTACAACCCAAAACTTCGACTTACACTTCAGAGCTATCTCTCTAACATCTTCATTGATTCTTCCTTCGATATTAGATTAGATGCCTTTGACTACTTAGAGCTTCACTCTATTTATACAATCCCATGGTCTGCGGACCATGGGTAGATCTTCTACATCTGACATTACATTATCAAAATAATGGCAGACAACCCTATGACTCTTTAACAACTACGCACTCCACACCCACAAAATGTGGAGTCTTTAAATTGGAATTACAAAACTAGACCAAAATGTGGGCTCTAAGCCCCAAAACTGCCCTTGGGGGATTCCGCACCCAACAGGCCCCCAACACAAACATCGTGACTTGCTCTCGAGTCAAACTATAGGTGTAGAGATCTTATCACGAAGACCTCCTAGATCTGCTTGGATCGCTGCAACTTTGGTAGTGCATTGAGCGACTACTTGCTAAACTTCCTCCACGCACTATTCGGTTACTGCTGGTGTTGAATTGCTGCCCTGAATCCTTTGCTGAATTGCTTGTAGTTGCACGAGATTTGCTTCAATGGAGGCTATAGTTATATACACTTCATCGATCCATGATTGTAGGCACACTTTTAAGACTGCTTCCTTATGCCAAGCAGCATCCATTTGTTCCTTGAGCACCTTTGCCTGCTGCATCCTTGTAAGCCTCTCTATAAGGGCAACTGTCTGTGTGGTCCCTTTTACTTCATCATACTTCTATTGTAGCTCGTGCACCTCTGTATCTAGGCACTCTACATTCAGGTCCTCCTATAGGGTAGTTAGGACCTCGAATGATTGCTTGAACAACTGCATGCAGTTTGCCACTGCGCTGTAAACTGCTGCTGTTGCTACTATAACAGCAATGGTCCAATATTCCTTGATTTCAGGTGGAGTTGAAGGCTGAGCCTTCAACTACAGTTTTGTGATCTATACGTTCAGCTCCAAATGAACCATGGCCATCTCTTCTCTAGTGTCATGCACCCCTGTGGCCAATTTACGGACGCATGCCTCCACCGGTTCTTCTGCCTAAATGTCCAATTGCGGGATCATTCATCATGCTTCCTCTATCACCTATGTAATTTGCTGATTCTGCTAGATTGCCTCATTTCACTATAGGCCAAACTGTCAAATGTTGATGTGCTGCTCACTCATCACTGGTAGTGTGTGACTCTCCTTGGTTCGAAGGTCCGCGGTGACTCCATCCTACAAGAGATAGAGCATCTCTCGAGGGAGCACAACCATATTTAATCTGATGCCTTTCAAATCATTGACCGTGGCCCTATCGGCCTCCTTCTCTGTAGTAAGTTCCCCATCTGGTAGAACTATCATGTTGGTCACCCTTGTCTACAACACTTCCTCGGCAACTGAAGTGTCGACTACGAGGCTAGTGGACATTGTGCCAGCCTATGGAGTGCACACCTGAAACTCCTGTATTTCTATCCGGAGAGCCCCCAATACCAACTGTTGTTGTTCCTAAAACTACTGGAGGGCCTCCGTGGTGACATCCCTCACTATTTCACCAATATCATGTAAATCCTCCTCAGTGAGGGTGATTGGGTCGAAAGAAGTCTTTGAGGTTTTTATATTCTTTCGCGGCACTGTTTGCTCTTGTGGTCACGGATGCTTGATATGGGTGGATGTTGTTTGCAGGTCCACGCCACCTTGTTCTATGTTTATCGCTGGTTTGGTCTAAGGTGATTTCTATTCTTCACACTCTTCTTCTACTGTTTTCTGCTACTCCACCAACTTTGCAGTGTCATGCGTTGCCTAAGCCTTAGCCATTGCTTCTTCTTTCCCGCGCTTTTTCACCAACTGTGCCATTTGAATTTTTGTCTCTTCCTTCTTGCGTTGTGTGGCAGAATTCTCTATTTCCATCGTGGAGCTAGCTAGAGTGTGCCACTTCTTTGGCCAAGACTCAAGGACTATGAATATCACATCATCAGTCGCCAAATATGGTAAATCATGCCACCTTTTCATAGGGTCCTTCTGCACCCTGATGAAGACATGGTGGAAGTCTGCTTTAACTCTGCAAAGCTCTGCAAACTATTGTATACTGTGGGCGACAGCCACAAGCTGTGATTGATCCCCATTCAGATATTCATCTCCATTAATATCCAAAATATCTTGCTCTCCTTTATCCTTTGCACATCCCTGGTCGCCCATAGCGAAGCGTACTTCACTGCCTCTGCAAGGTCCGACGTGATCGAAGGGAATTGGCTATCTTCAGGAAGCTCCCATGCCACCAGTACAATCGACAACAGGAGCCATGCGTAATGAAGTGTTTTTCCCTGCTCCTGTGCCTCGCGACAGTTCGCAAGGAACTCACCACATAGGTAGTTCGCCTAGTTGAACTAGACCCCTTCTATGCATTGTGCCACTAGTGCAACCACTAGCACAGGTACCTCATTTGCGTGGCACTTTCGCATCACCTTCCCTGCCAATATTTAAGTCATGACCTTAACTGTAGGGTTGTTGATGTTGGAGATGGCAGAAACTCACTTCTTCTTCTCCAACTTAAAATTATTTTTCATTGCCTCTGCGAGGGTAAACTCACCACATTTTCCCTCTGAAATGTTTTCTGGATCCTCCCTGGAGTAAGGTAGCCATGTAATTCGGTGAATCAGATGGTCTGTGATGGGGATGGGATCCTTCAGCCACAAGCACCCATCATGAACCAAGCAGAGCAGCTGCCTGATGATGAAGATGGTCACTGGGGCATGGTGGTAATGCAATACCTAGAGTAGGTTTAGCAACCTAACCTTCTCTACACCTCTGAGCCATTTGCGTGGCTCCAATTCAATCATTCCAGCCATCGCATCGGTCTTTCGGTGCATTAGCTTCTCAGTCGCTAAATGTGGGAACTTCTTATGGTCTGCGAGGTCCCAATCTTCAGATTTCAACACAGGAACTTGCCTCAAGTGCAGTCCCTCAAAGATAATATTGTCTGGGAGTAATGGAGTTTGTAGAGAGCTCTTGCTCTCATCTATATCCTTCGGCACCTTAGCATTACCCTTTCACGGAGGAACATGTTTAGGTATCCAGGTAATAGGGTCTGCACCCTGGGTTTCAACTTCCATCTGTACATCCTCACCCTCCTCATCCACTAGGATTTCATCATACTCCTCTTTAGCCTCCAAATTAATGGCCTTCCCCTTTTCCTGCAATGTAAGCTTGGTCCTTAGTGGATTTCTAGGAAAGATGTGCATCGAGATCATGGCCTGCTTAGCCTTCTTAGGTCTCGGTGATTTAGGGACCTCAATGATTATTATAGCTCTTGTTAGGTTGTGTTATATTCTTTCCACGACTAACCTACGTAGTGAACCGGGGGGTTAGAGGGGGGCGGGTAGCCCCCCTCTAC
>APFE030056651.1:0-10065 GCA_000404065.3 Pinus taeda | reverse complement strand
TTTTCACCGCCATTTATAAAATATGTTGAAAATTTACCCAAGAATAAAAAAGGTGTTATTCTAGCATCAACACTTTTCGTTTTTAACACCGTTTTTAATTTTTTTTGAGGTTTTTTGGCCAGAGTTCCCGTTTCAAAGTTTACATTGTTTTATCTCTATATTTTGTTGCGTTCCTGTTTAAATCCGGATTAAAAAATTATCTAATACACCATATTCTTCCATCTGAGGTCAAGGAAGAAGAATTTTTAGTTAATACTCCTTCCTTCTCATTTTCTCCTCCCCCTGAGATCGGAAAGGGAAAAGCCATCCTCACTGATAGTCATACTCATCACATAAGAAATTCGACAATTCTCATCCTGTCTACTCTGTTAGCTGTTATATTAATGGAGAGACCCCTAATCAATTTAGCTCCACCTCCATTAGTACAGATGGCGGTCCCAGGCTTCCTATTGAACAAGTATGCTCTGTTATACTTGCCTCAACCTCTGAGTGCGATGCCTCAGGACTACCTTAAACTTTTACCCAGGTTCATTGTAGAGGATGAGACCATCGCACAGAGACATATAGAGATTTTATGTGCATTTGCAGAAAATCTAAATGTTGAACACTTAGACATGGTATTGAGGCTTTTTGTTCAATCCCTCGATGGAGAAGCCAAAACATGGTTTAAATATTTACCATATGCTTCTATTGCTACTTGGGAAGAGATGGAAAAACCCTTTACAAAAAAGTGGGGGGAAAGAGAGATCATGAATATATCCTCGCAGAGTTTAATGCTATAAAGAAGAAACAAAATGAAGATATCTCATAATTTATAGAGAAGTTTAATGAGCAGTACAACAACCTACCCATTGAAATCAAACCCCTCGAGGCTGTTGCCCGAGTAGTATTTGTAGGGGATTTCGTGTTCGAGTTTGGTTTTCCACTAAGGGAGAGGAAGTCTCACACATTGGACCAAATCCTAATTGATGCCCTTGAGGTGGAGGCAAATTTCACATCTGGAGGGAAGTCAAGAGGCAAGATTGATCCTATGGAAAAGAAGAATGGAAAGAAGAAATGCCCTCCTCTGGTCAAGTGAAAGAATCACAGGAACACAAGTTAAATGAAATGGATAAATTAATAAAAATCTTGTCACATAAACTGGTTAAGCTTGAATTAGAAAACAAAAGCCTCGCAAAACATAATTCCCAAGGCCCGAATTGAGGCTTTATCCCCAATACTGAAGACAACCATTATAGATATTATGAAAGGAAACGAAAGAACAACTTGACTATATCCCCCCTCACCACCCTGCCCCGCATTGTACATAGAGGATGATCCAGATGAAAAATCACAAGACACTCATGAAATGTAGGGTAACTTGTACTCTTCTTTCTTAGAAGAGGAGCAAGAAATCAGAACTCATCATGAAGAAGGTCAGGATATGGAGGCAACAATCAATGAGGGAGAATTAGGTGACTATTGTAAATAGTTTGCAGATTTCATGTAGGCCCAGCTGCATAGGAATTATGATCTTTAGTACTCAAGGACAAGGTCGAGAGAACAAGACTAGGATGAAGATGTTTATCTCCAAGATACCCCTAGAACTCTTGATAAGGGAAAAGGGGCGTTATATCCAAATGTGTCAAAAATAAAGGACTCTCTAAATCAAGATGATCGTAAGCCTGAAGAGAAAAAAGAGGAGAATCCACCCATCCCTTCAAAATAGACCCGTGAAAAAGAAAAAGAACCAGTAGAGTCTGGTGACATGGAGAAAGGCCAAACTGTCTTCAACCTTCAAAAAGAACTCGAAAAGGTCAAAATCCTTGTTCCTTTAAGTGAACTCCTGAAACAACCCACTTATAAAGCCCAAGACTCCTAGTTCATGCTTCCATCCACCCCAACACCATCCCATGAATGTTTAAATCTTCAAGAAGAAATACCTATGGTTGTTTTTTGACCTCATGTCGAAGAGCAAGAGCCTTCTGCCACACCTTTCTATGTGACCCTTGTAATACATGACCTTTTACTTTACAACTATGTGTTGGATTTAGGAGCCTCACATAATCTCATTCCATTAACTGTAATGGAGCAACTTGGTTTACAGATAATTAGACCTTATAAAGACCTTTACTCCTACAATTCTAAGAGAGAAAAATGCTTGGGAATGATAAAGAACCAAGTACTGAACTTGGCTCAGACCCTTGTTAAGATTGTAGTGATAGATATAGTAGTAGTAGATATCCCTGCACGATTTGGCATGATTTTATCCATGTTTCGGGGTTCTAAAATCGAAGGTTCCATCAAGTTAGATTTGACTTAAGCAACCATCCCTACCTTTGGGAGTGAAGAAATAAGGTTGTATAGAGAGTCAATGTTCGTAAAAATAATGATTATCACTGAGGGCTCAAAGAATTCTCTTGTGTATGGGAAAAGGGAGTGATCTTTCTTGTCTGCTACTAGAGGAAGATGATATTATTTCAGAAGAAACACAGGTACACTTAACAATCCAATTAGATGATCATCACAAATCCAAAGGAAAAGTATGGAAATTATACTTTGATGAGGCTAATTCCAGAGAAGGGAATGGAGCAGGGGTGTTGTTAGTATCCCCTAAGTGTAGCTTGATCCCTCTTTCATTTAAAATAGAGTTTGAAGCAACAAATAACGTGGCAAAGTTTGAGGGCATTACTCCTTGGGCTGTAAACAGCAAGAAATATGAATATTGGTTGCTTGACAACATATGGAGACTCTGAGCTAGTGGTAAAGCAAATAAAAAATCAATGTCAAACCAAACATCCCAGATTAAGAGCCTACAGAAATGAGGTGTGGGACTTGATGGACAACTTCGTCTTGGCATTCAATCTTCAATTCTTGCCTAGGGAAGGGAATATAATGGATGATTACCTTGTTGTAGCTGCAAGAAAATTAAAGCCTCCTCAAAATCCACTTCTCAGTATGAGGTCGAAGTCAGAAACAAACCCTCTATACCCGATAATGTAAATCATTGGCAAGTATTTGAGGATGATTAACATATCAAACATTTTATCGAATTAGTTGGGGAATTTTCAAATTTAGCTATCAATCAAGAAGAAGAGAAAATGACAGAAGAAAATACAATTGCATAGGAAGAAACAATTGTTGGACACATAGTCCTATAACTAAAGGGGAATACTATTCCTCGTGCCCTAGTACCACTTGAGAGATCGTTCAATAAGAATGATGTAGCCTCAAAAACTACAACACAAGGAGTGGATGAACAGGTGGAAGACTACAATATTGACTCAAAGGATGAACCCCAGATGGTCAAATGATCAAAATAGATCCCCTCGCAATATAAAAAAAGGTATTTAAATCTATTCAAAGTTTATAAAGATGTTTTTTCTTGGTCCTATGATAATTCAAAAACATTTGATACTAACATTATCCAGCATAAGATCCCTCTAAAAAGTGGGATGAAACCTTGTAAACAAAAGCTCAGACAGATCAATCCTCCCTTGTTCCCATATATTGAGAAAGAAGTAAGGAAAATTATGCAAGCTAAAATAATAGTGCCTCTGAGGTATTCTGAGTGGGTAGAAAACCTAGTCTTAGTCCATAAAAAGAATGGAGAAATAAGGTTGTGTGTGGATTTTTGAAACCTTAACAAAGCCTCATTAAAAGACAACGACCCACCCCCAAGATGGACTACATATCACAGAAATTTAGTTGGTTCAACTAGGATGTCCATGACGGATAGTTTCTCAGGATATAATTAGGTGGCAATACACCCAGATGACCAAAAGAAAATGAAATTCACTACCCTTTGGGGGACGTTCATGTATGTCCACATTCCATTTAGTCTTATAAATGTAGGAGCAACATTTCAAAGGGCTATGGATATAACATTTGTGGGGGAACAAGACAAGTTTGTGGTGGTATACTTAGATGACATCACAGTCTTCTCTAAGACTGATGAAGAACATATCTTGCACTTGAAACTCACCTTCAAAAAATGCAGGAGATATGGATTTTCTATGAATCCAAAGAAGTCTCAATTTTCTCTGAGTGAAGGAAAAACTGTCGGGACACATAGTGGCATAGGAAGGAGTAAAAATCGATCCTAAGCGAGGGGAGGCTATTAGTGACATTCCCTTGCCTAGAAACAAGAAAGAGATTCAAGTGTTTTTGGGAAGGATCAATTTTATGAGAAGATTCATACCTAACTACGCTGAAATAGTGAAAGGTATCACAGACATGCTAAAAAAGGAGAACAAGGTGAAATGGAGCTCTGTTTCTCGAGAATCCTTTGCTACAATAACAACATTTGTTGAAGCACCAGTTCTGGTCAGCCTTGATTATTCAACACCTTTTTATATCTTTTCTTTCTCCCCCCCCCATACTATTGTTGTTGTGCTGTTACAAAAGAATAAGGAAGGTTATGAACAACCAATCGCCTTTTTCAATCAAGTATTGAGAGACGTTGAATTGAAGTACAACAATTTTGAGAAACAGACCTATGCTCTAGTCAAAGCATTGTAGACATTCAAAATCTATGTATTGCAATAAGACATTATAGCACATGTCCCAACAATAGCAGTTAAAGGCATTTTGGTACAAGGAGATAGCGAGGGAAAAAGAGGAAGGTGGATCGCCAAGATCCAACAATATGACTTAGATATCAAGCCTACTAAGCTTATTAAGGGGCAAGGGTTAGCAAAAATCTTATCGAAATCCAAATGCCAAGCCCTAGGGATTAATCTATTGATAGAAGATAATGAAGTAGGAGTACAACAGGCGGACATTAAAACCTTAGTCTAGAAGATTCATATCAATTTTGAGAGATCAACTTGGTATAAGAATATTGTTCATTATCTATTGTTCCTCAGGTGCCCAATGAAAATGGATAAGTCCAAGTACCAGACATTAATACTACAGGCCCAACAATTTGTCATATCTAATGGTCAGTTCTATTGGAAAGACCCCACTGGGATTCTATTGTAATGCTTGGTGGAGAATGAAACTCAGGAGGTGATTTAAGAATTTCATGGTGGTATTTATGGTGGGCATTATAGTTGGAAAACCGCAACTCACAAGACACTAAAAGCCATTTTTTATTGGCCCACACTCTTTGGGGAGGCCCACTCTCACATTCATGCTTTCTAGAAATGCTATATCTTTGCCAAGAAGCAGAAACTAGTACCTCTCCCCTTGATCCCTGTGTGTGTCGAAGAGCCTTTCAGGAAGTGGGGGATGGATTTCATAGGAGAGATACATCCTCCTTCTAGTGTCCAACATATATGGATACTCACATCCACTGATTACTTTACAAAATGGGTGGAGGCCATTCCAACTAGAAATGCAACCGATTCTATGGTAATTAAGTTTCTGAAGGAGAACATTTTGTCAAGGTTTGGTTGCCCGATGAAGATTGTGACTGATAATGCTCAGGTCTTTAAGTCAACCAGATTCATCAGCTTTTGTCAAAATTTTAATATCACGGTGGGGCATTCCAGTACATACTACCCATAGGGAAGTGGGCTAGCTGAATCCTCCAACAAGATAGTGGTCCTGGTCTTGAAGAAAACAATAACAAAAAATCAAAGAACTTGGGACTCTCAACTAAAATGCTCTCTATGGGTTAATAGGGTGACTCCCAAACGATCCATAAGAATGTCACCTTTTGATTTAGTTGATGGAAAAACAACAATATTCCCAATACAATTGGCAATGCCAGTCGCAAATTTGTTGCAAGATGCAGAAGAGGAAGCGAATGCAGTAACACGAAGAATAAATCAATTGGTTGAACTTCGTGAAAGTAGGGAGAAGGCTAGTGAAAGATTGGTTAACTATCAACTGAAAATGAAGACTTTGTTTGACAAGACGAAAAAATATAGACCAATACAGCCAGGAAACTTAGTCCTAATGTGGGATGTTAGAAGGGAGGATAAGGGCAAGCAAGGGAAATTCAACCCACTATGGTTCGGCCCCTTCAAAATATTAGAAGAAAAATGAAATAACACTTTTCTGTTGGAGAATTTGGAAGTAGAATCACTGGAGCTACCAGTAAATGGTCAATTTCTCAAACTCTACTTCCAACATTAAAGGTACTTCTCCCCCCATTAATTGTAAATATCGGTGTGTACATGTTAATATTCTATGATGTTCGAAGCTATCGATGTTTATTTTTATAAATTTTTGTTGTTATAAAGATTCCATGGCCAATGCGAAATTATCAAGTTGTAGGTTCCTGATGCATTGATGCCAATACATCGTCCTCAGTTGGAGCCAATGTTATCCCCAACTCTGCTATAGTATTCCTAAGGACTGTAATGGTGTCAATAATGTAAAATCAACGAAGAGGATCATCCCTCTTAAGAATTTGACTCATGGCAATGTATGTATTATGGACAAGGCTTTGGGCTTAATATCGACTTCGATAACCCAAAGGTCTGAGGGTATATTTAAATCAGCTCTCAGATAAAAGATGCACATCTCTAAACGAGATCAGCCTTCATCCGCACCTTCTGCTCCTTCGTATCAACTCGGACATGAACGTGCACACAAGATAACGGTAGAGCAAGCCCATGATGTTGAAAGGTAAATGCATATTTGATGGTCCGGATCAATTTCAGTGCTTGACGAGGGACTACCCTTGACCTTAGTATTGCCTTCCGTAATGTGATGGGGACCACTCACCAGGTGGACTCTTGTCACTGACTCATCAAGAATGAAGGGTAAAGGTAAAAAGGTAAAAGGTAAAGGTTGAACGTGGGTCTGTATGCCCCTTTGAAGCTCGTGCCCTCTACTAGGAACTAATCCCAAACTGCCCCATGTCATCCTGCACCTATTCCCAAGACCAACACTTATACAACTGTGCCCTTTCTTATATAAGCCCCTGTCACCCTCAATTGACCTCCCTAATAGCTGCTGTTTGAGTGTAATAAAATTACCCCTCGCCTAGACATCTTCATAGGATT
Source organism: Pinus taeda (assembly GCA_000404065.3). Lineage (NCBI taxonomy): Eukaryota > Viridiplantae > Streptophyta > Pinopsida > Pinales > Pinaceae > Pinus > Pinus taeda. Next base: position 3,127 of record APFE030056651.1, on the reverse strand, counting down.
TACCTCTCCGCATACTCCCAAAAGCAAAGGACCACCTCCAAAGTCGCTTTCAGACATCCCTGTGGACTCCAGGTAACTCGACACCCCGACCTCTTGTGTTTTTATTTTTTTGTCACTTGGTAAAATGAAGCACACGACACCTACAACTCCTAACACCTGTGAAGTCAAGTCTACCTGTGTCGAGCCCTTAAAGGACACCAAGTGTCAAATTGTAGACCCTGCCTACCCATTCTCTCTCACCGACCTTCATTATGAAGTATTTTCCAAAAATGTGAGGAAGGAGGATCATTTTAGGGTTGCTAATTTCGACCTGTATTTGCAAGTTATGCCCCTAATTCACCACTTGAATTTATATCCTGGCTCACTGATGCATACCGAAAGAACCTAAATTATTTTGTTTCTACCTCAGCAGCCAAAATCCTGGAAATAACACCCGTTTTAATCTAGAGATGTTTAATCTTCTGTGTTTCCTCCACCATGCATACATTCATTGATGCTATCCTATTCCATCATTTCGCTACCCTCCCCCCTGAGGAACAACAATTCTTTCTGGACCAAATCCTCCCTCCTGAAGTCAAAACCCTTTTCATAGATAAGTGGTTCCCAATGACCCTCCTTCATACATCAATTCAATGCATCTTGGCTACAATTTCCTATTTAATGGGCAAAGGTACCTCCTAGAGAGTAAATAAATCCATCTTGGGATGCCTACATAAAATGCAACAACTCGATTTCTTACTCAATATCCCAGTCTATCTATCTGATCCGAACCGGATCCACAAAAGACTGTCAAGAACCTTGACTGTATCGAGTGAACAAATCCTTGAAAATTCCAAAACAACGATCAAAAAACACCTTGAACCAGTGGCCATGGCAGCTAACGTGGAATGATGAGGACCTCGGTCAAAGCACGCTGTCCAAGGCCCATGGAGATTGTGCAGGCAACCAAAACAGCCCCTGGGAGCCCCAGATTGGGAAAAGGAGGTGATTTTGATGCTCGATTGCTAGGCAAACAGGGCCGAAATGGAAAGGCCTTAAGCCCTTGGTCACGTTGGGAGCCGGAGAACAATGAGCGGAGAAACAGAAGCGCTAAAGGACAAAGGCAGGACCCGCACTCTGGAAAACCGGTGGTATTGATCAATGTGCCCTTGAACGGTAAGAGGTTTTGGAGGAGAGCGGAGCAATCCCACTCAGTGATCGATGCGTGGTAGCGAAGGTTAGAGAAAAACCGCCGTGATCACGTGCTAATGGTCGAGCAAGTCAACCGCGCTCAGCGTGTGTATGACGTTGGATCTGGAGGAGCCCAGATCAGACGGCTGAGATTGCACCTGATGGAAAGAAGCGGAATCGACAGGGAAATAAGCTGCGATTTAAAAGGATTTGGAATCCGTTTGACCACCATGGTGGAGAAAGAATGTATCCATGACATAACCGAAGAAACGAGCTAATGAAGCATGGTGGCACCAGTTAGATGGGGACACGTGGCACTCCCTGAGCATTCATGCTGACGCTGAACAGGGAACTCCAAGCATAGTTGCAGAAGGTGAATCGACGCAGGCGGGAGAGGAACTGAACATGCATAGGGATCGAATGGTTAAAGCCATGAACAGAGATAGTTGAATGAGTTTGAGGATTTTGAGAGGAGTCCAAGCAAACCAAAGAGACAGTGAACAGTGAACCTTGAGAGGAGGACTGAACACAGAGAACAGTAAAGCCAAGTAGAGGAGACAGAGGGTCGAGCTGACCACAGGCAGCATCGAGCACCAGAGAGCTTGAAGATTCAAGTCTTCCCATAGAGGAATCTGTCTAGATTGAGCATCACAGTTGGCTCTTTCCACTGTAGAACGAAGGTCACAGAGCTGGTAGGAAGAACAAGAGTCTGTGTACTTCGAGTGGCTTGGGGAATCCAAGAACCACCCTGCCAAGCAAAATCTGCTTCAGGAGAAATCACATTGAGTCCCTGTATTCTAATTTCTCTGCTATAAGACACAATAAAGCAAGGCCACCACTGAAGTTGGATCAGAGATGTAGCCCTGGAGAATAGGGTGAACTCCTTACTAAAACTGTTTGCATCTTTGTGTTGCTTACTGTGTTTCTCTGCTGTCTTTCCATTTAAATGTCTGTGTATTGGCAATCTGATCGATCCGTTGTTTCAATAACACAAAACACACACTAGCACATGAGTCTGTAATACCTTTTGTTTAACAAATCTTCAATTGAGGTCACTCATAGGGCGATTATTAGATCAAGTGGTATCATAGCTTTAGGCTGCAAGGTTAGACAAGATTGTGTTGGTTTAGCTGTGAATGCTCATTAGATCAAAGCTCAAATTAGGAGAAGGAGAGTTGGTGGAAACTAATCCTGAAATTGGGAGAGTCTATTCTCGAAAGACAATGTCAGAAGAAGGCTCTATAGGGCTAGACCCCCAGTTCATAGAAAGTTTCCTAGCTATAAAGTCTATGGTAGAAGAAATGTATAGGGACTTTAGAAAGCATAAGGATGAGGATTCATCAGGCTCTAAACAAGATAAAGAAGAAGATGAATCTCATTCCCATGACCACTCAAAAGGAAAGGGAAAAGAAGAAAGCTTTCCTACACCTCCTAGTAGCCCTGTGCATAATAAGAAAGCATCCTTGCTTAAAATAGATGTTAAATTTGATTTGCCTATATATGATGGAGAGCTAAATGCTGAAAAGTTGGACAATTGGATTAGACAAATTGATGTGTATTGCAGAGTACAAAACATAGACTCAGACAAGAGTAAGATTCAGCTGACAAGCCTATGCCTAGGAGGCACTGCCTTGCTTTGGTGGGAAGGCAGAACCCAAGCTGATATGAAAAGACATGGTAAGACCATTTCTGACTGGAGTGAATTTTTTGCTGCAATCAAAAAGCAATTCTATCCATTGGCCTACATGCAACAAGCCATGATGAGTTGGCAAACTCTTCAGCAGTTGAAAGGGCAAAGTGTAAAAGGGTATACTCAAGAATTTAGAAAGAGAGAATTGATGTTGGGTATCTCATTAGACACACCAGAAACTCTTTTGAAGTACATTGGTGGTCTACACAGCTACATGAGGCATACCATACTCATGTTTAATCCCACTAGTATAGATGAGGTATCTGT
>APFE030056647.1:0-11022 GCA_000404065.3 Pinus taeda | reverse complement strand
AAACCACTTGATTACCAGTCAATGATGTAAACTGTTAACAAGTGTGAGAGGAACCACCAGTAATGTCAATGGCCCTCAAAGTACTCAGTACAATCCATGAAATGTGAATGAATGACTCGATGTCGAGCATGTGACAGAATCCGTTGATCGAAGGTCTATGATGCAACCTGTCGTCAAAGGCGAGAAACCTGCCATTAAGGCATGTAGATTCCAAGGTGCTGATGATTTCTAGATCATCTTTCTAGATAATGAGTTGGAGTCGATAGAAAGTGATCCGTCATAGGCAAGCCCATAACACGAAATCATAGATCAAGTCGGAAGAAATATGTTTAGCAAGAATTAACTCAGGGATGGTCAATGATGGATGACAAATATTTTGCAGGTGAATGGTTTATTTTCACAGACCTCTTGAACACATAACGACACTGTAGATGGCTTGGTGATAGTTGACCCAAAGTTAATACCCAGAAACTGGCTGAAGACTTTCAATGTGGCTTGATTAACTGTTAGGTAAAGGATTTCCCAACCCAGGTGGATAAAAAGTGTCGTGTCAAAGAGTGATGGAAAGTTTTTCAAACACAAAGTACGACAAACAGGTTCATTTTTCTCTCTTTTCCCCCACCATTTCTGGCAAGTACCTCTTTATTTTTGAAAAGCTTGAGGAGGATAACATTTGCTTGGTTATAAGCTCATCCTTCGGATGAGTCCAACTTAGTTTAGATTTGAACCCTAAGAAGGAGTGGTCTGTTCTTGTTTGTAATTGAATAGGTCCTTTACTGTGAAATTTTAACGAGTCCAGTATAGGAGAAACTCGGCGTTTTTCAATTTTAGGGAGTCAGAAGAAAAACTTAAGAAAACTCCACGGTTGTCCTTTTTCGTAAATTTGTGTCTCCCAAGCCTGAAAAAGTATAAAATAATACTTGAGAGAATCGCTTGATCATTACAACCAAGGAGTACTTTTCATGATTAGTGCCTTCAATCTGAAAAAGTAAAAAAGCGATCGAAAACACGTCGTTTTATTACCAATATCGAACTTGAAATGACAAAAGTCCAGCAAACTTTTCATGTTTATACGGTCAGAAAAGATCTGTAAAAGGATCGTCTTTTTAATTCCTTTTTAACGAGTCTAAAAAGAAAAACTCGGCAATCTTTTCAGTGTTTACGAGTCAGAAAAGAGCTTAAAGAGGACTCCTATGTGTTTTTTGTTGAAAATGACCTATTTCACCTGAATCCCCAATATTCTACACAAAATCTGCAAACATTACTCATATCTGTTTAAAAATAATAAAAATGTATCAAAAAATGACCTTTTCAAAGTAAAAAATAAATAAATTTAATTTATTTATTCAAAAAATCTTATAAAAAGGGCTTTTACAAGTTCATTTTTACCATTTTCCTTTGGAGTAAAAAGTAAGAGCTTTTGGTAAAAAACTTCCTGTGGAGATTATGAAAAATATGACTACTGGAATCGAGAACCGTCTTCTCCAGGTAATCCACAATGTCCCTGACTTGCATTTCATCTGTTTGAAATTTTGTTTTAGGGTTTAGAAATCATTTTTTGGAGGAAGATTAGGGCAAAAAATTGCCCATGGGAGTTGCGTAGGGGTGCCATGTGGCCCCTGCGCACCCCGACTTTTCTCTGCACATAGAAGAGTTGGGGTAACGCACCTAGCCTTAAGGAGAAGTGCGCACCTATGCACTGTCTCTAAAGGGATGGGTGCGAACCCCGCGGAATGCGGATTTTGAACCCTAGTTTCTCCATTTTTGACCCATAGAATTTTGGAATGAAAATCCTAATCCACCTATTTGGCAATGTAGGTACACAAGATGCTTGTTTGGCGGGAAAGAGAGCATGAGGACATGGATCAAGCTGCATTACTCCATCCGCCTTCATTACAAGCATTGAGAGCATGCAAGCTTTTCAAATTTTGGACCATACCTGGCATGAGGGCATAGGTAGACTTTTTACAATGGTTGGTGAATAGGTGGAGCATATAGGACCAGTGCTTCATTATTGGTGGCAACTGGCTCGAAATCGAGCCGGATGACATATACTTTTTGACTGGCTTGCCCAAGAGAGGCGAGCAATTATCTCTGTTCGGATCTAGGCCAGGTGGCCAATCTGTCGCTAGTCTCCGACTAGATTTCTGTAATAACTAGACTCCAGACAAACGGATAGATGTTAAAACCATCTCCCGTCCTGAACTAAAGGTGATTTCCTTTATTGTTACTAGACTCTACAGGAGCACAGCATTGCATCTAGCTACAGGTTCCTAGATGCGCATGGCAGTGGACTGCTTCCAGAGTATTTCCATTGGTTAGAGAACCAACTCTTTATTATTCAGGATTTTCCATATGCTGGGATGGATTATCGTGGCGATCCTGACATGGCTCTTCCACCAGGAGAGCAATGGGATGATAGAGGTAAAAATTGTTTTCAACATTTTAATTTTATATGTATTTTTTGAAAATTGTCCCAAAACTAATAGTAAAAGTTTTAAATGCAGATGTGGGTCCACGGTGACCAGCCGCTCTCCAGCCCTATGATCGAAGACAACTAGCTGCCGCGACACCGGCCCCATAGGACCAGTCAGAAGAGACCTTGGCCGAGTTGGAGAGCCATCTAGAGCGCTTGACCGCAGATATTCCGGAGACCAACATAGATGACATTCCTCTTCAGCTTCAACACTATGTGATTGGGGTCCCAGGACCTTTTAGGAGGTTCCTTTGTAGGGTGGCCCAAGCAATGGTGTCTTATCGAGATCATCACCAGTGATAGGATGATTGCCTTATAGACTCATTTTTGGACTTTTGATACTATCATTTTTTCCGATCAAAAGGTGTTTTTCAACCTATGATTGAGAACGATGTATATTTTGACACACTCTTATGCTATGTTATACTATTATTATGGTTATCTTGCAAAACATGTTTATGAGATGTTTTTAAATTTACTGTTTGATTTAATGCAAATGTCTATTTAACATTCGAGAAGCAATTGCATCTGCTAATGTATTTAAATATCTTGGAATGTGCTGAAATTCTATGTAATCAAATTCTCGTTCCAAGAGACGAACTCTAAAAAATAATCATAATAATACTGGATTTCTAATGGCATAAACTCGATTAAGTTGTAATACAATGAGTTTTGAATCTAAATTAACAATCAAACTTTGAATTCCAAATGAGATGGATTCAGATAATAATTCAATCACTACACTGTATTCAGTAATGTTGTTCATTGTTTGACCGAGGCTTACCCCGTGCATAGATACTAACTCTTCAGAGGGTGAATAGATAACCCAGGCTGTGGAAGAGATGTTTCGTGCACTACGACAAGCGCCATCAGCGAAACCGATGTATGTTTGGAGGGGTGTCAACATCTGCAATATCAAGAGTAAAATCAAGATAAGCAAGACTAATAATGAAAAACACTCTCTAAAGTAAAGCATGCATCTCTAATCTAAGAATACACCAACTTAGAAAGAAACTAATCTAAGAAATCTCCACACTAATATTTTAAGAAAAATATCGCTTTAGATAAATCCCATTCCTAGGTTTACCTAAAGAGACACCGTCAAAATCTTCTAGCTCATAGGCCCCTTTTGCCAGCTTACACTTGACAATATACGGACCATGCCACATGGGTACATAATTTGCTAGCCCCTAGCTTATCGTTCACTTGATCATAAAGTAAAACTAGGTCGCCTTCCAAAAAATTGCGGGGTGTAACATTCCGATCATACTGAGCTTTGATCCTTTTGGCATGAGTTTCGACAGCTAATGTAGCATTATGTCGATTCTCATCTAATTGAGCTAAGTATAATAAACGTTTTTCTTCTTCGGAAGTGGCTGGCAATAATTGCACGAGAATTTGTAATGACGAGATTTCGCATTCAATGGGCAATACTGCCTCTAAACCATAAACCAGTTGAAAGGGAGTAAAACCTGTTGATGTTTTGACTAAGGTTCGGTACACCCAAAGCGCGGAAAATAACATGTTGTGCCAATTCGACAGATGAATCCCAATGATTCGTCAGATCATGGTGACTAGAACTTTGTTGACTGCTTCAACCAGACCATTTTCCTGTGGGTAATATGGAGTGGAACTATCGTGACGCAGGCCAAGATGATCTGTAAGTTCGGTCATCATGATCTTTCGAAAATGACTCCCATGGTCAGTGATAATCGCTTTGGGAACACAAAACCTAGCAATTATATGGTTGAAAACAGAAATCGCAGCAGTTTTTCCGTCTGCCGAAAATGTAGGCATCGCCTCGGCCCACTTGGTAAAATAATATACCGCAAGGATGATATACGCATGCCCCCCGGGTGAGTGAGGGTTACATGTAATAAAATCGATACCCCATTTTGTGAATGGACCAACGACAATGATAGGGTGGAGAGGAGCAGGAGGAGCGTACATCTTATGATAAAAAATTTGGCAATTGTGGCATTTCTGGACGACAGTAATACAATCTTTGAATAAAGATGGCCAAAAATAGCCAGCGCGCAAAATCTTTTGGGCTGTGGCATACCCAGACATATGATCGCCACACGCTTCAGAGTGGCAGTCATTAAGAACCTTCTCAGCCTCATCATAAGTAAGACAATGATGGAAAACAGAATCCACCCCACGACGATAAAGAGTGTCTCCAGTAATAGTGTAAGGTTGGGATTGGAATCGTATTTTCCGGCATTGAGATCGTGAAACGTCTGGCTGAAAATATTGGGTTTGGAGATAGACAATGATATCTCCGTACCATGGATCAATAGTGTTGATAAGGAACAAGGATTCATCCACAATGGATTATTTCGCCACATGTTCGGTATCAGCACGAGGGAAGTCACACATTAATTCCGCAAAAACCAAAGACTTCTTTGACTTGGCCTTCTCAAATTCCAAGTAAACTTCCTGTAGGATGACAATCCATTTGGAATACTTGCCCCCCAGCAATTGTTTAGTCAAGATGTATTGCATAGGGTTACAGTCAGAAATAACGGTGGTTTTGCATAACAAAATGTAATGACGAAATCGCTGAACAACTTGGACTGCAGCTAAGGCCAGTTTCTCCACAAGTGAATATTTTAACTCAGTGGGAGTTAGAGTCCGACTAAGATAATATATCACATGTTCACTTTCAAATTCATCTTGTTGAACTAAAACCATCCCAATAGTGGAATGGGAAGCGGCGAGGTACAAGAAGTAATCCTGGTTGTAGTTGGGAGGATGCAATAACGACACATGGGTCAACGCATGTTTAAGTGCATCAAAAGATTTATCAGCTATCTCGTCCCAAAAGAATGGAGTGCTCTATTTCAACAACCGGGTGAAACCTTTTGTAATCTCGGTGTAGTTAGGAATGAAACAACGTAAAAAGTTTGCTTTCCCTTGCAAAATCTGGAGTAGGCGAAGTGTCGAAGGAGGTGGTAACTTGACGATGGCTTCAACCTTCGAAGGATCGATGCGAATGCCGGCTTTGGATACAACAAATCCCAGTAACCGACCTGTTTCGATACAGAAAACACACTTGTGCGGGTTCAGCCTAATCCGATAATACCTATATCTCAGGAAAATGGCTTGTAAGTGAGTGAGATGGTTGGCTCTTCGCAGTGAATGAACTGGTAAATCATCGAGATAAGGCTGCACAATGTGCTTGATATCATGAAACGCATAAGACATTGCCCTTTGAAAAGTTGCCCCGACGTTCTTCAATCCAAAAGGTAACTTGCAATAAACAAATGTCCCCCATGGACAGATGAATACCATTTTTGGTTGATCGGCAGGTAGAATGTTAATTTGATTGTAATCGAAAAAACCATCCATAAAGGAGAAAATTTCACTGCTGGCACAATCATCGATAATTTGATCGATATAGGGTGTGGGATAATTGTCCTTGGGACAAGCACGATTAATATCCCTATAGTCGATGCATATTCTTATCGTTCCTTGTTTTTTAGTAACTGGAACAATATTCGATACCCAATCTGTCAAAGGAATTGGATAAATGAAACCTGCTTTAAGTAATTTCTCAACTTTTGTTTTGATGGAAACAACTTTCCGTGGGTGTATCTGACGCAACCGTTGTCGGACGGGTTTAGCATCCGGGTAGGTTTTGATCTCATGAACAATGATTGAATGAGCAATTCCTGGCATTTCCTCGTAGGACCAGGAAAACACGTTGCGGAATTCTTGAAATAGGGCTTTATATGTGTTGACTTCAGTGTCCGTACAAGAAGCACCTATGTGAATGTGTTCAACAATCCCGGGTTTGACTAAAATGTCGATAGGAACCGTTCGAGAAATATTGGCTAAATTTTGTTCAGAATCAGGATGTTTCAATGGATTCTACGGTTCTTTGACATATTTAGCGGTAAAAATGGATGAAAAATCATTTTCAAAATGATCAATCTCAGGTAAAAACAAAGACCGGTGATGAAGATTTTCCCATGGTAATGCATAGCAGACAACAGTTCCTGAATTTGTTCATCAGTGTGAACGGTTTCTGAAAAGGTTGTTGACTTTGAGGTTGAGATTGAAAGTGATTTCCCAGTGATCTCATTCACTAGATCAAGGTTGGTTGAATTTGAGTCGGAAAACGACTGTACTGCCTGATAAGCAACTTCAAAGGGACTCAAAGGCATGGCATCGCTAAGAGAGTCCACCTCGGAATCGAATGGAATGATCCAAGGGTCGTCAAGAACTATGGATTCTGACAAAATCATATGAATTGTTGCGAACGGAGACGGTACATTGGGAGGAGGAAATGAAAAAGTTCTGAGTATACCCGAATCTTTAACTAATCCTACTCCAACATCCTTATAGGGGATAGCGGTTTTTCCAACATGTTGAATACTTTTAGCAGAGGATGGGTTAGATGAAAAGTAAGTTAACTGATCTATTGTTATGATATTTCCATTATGTGGGAACTTAATAAGCTGAAAGACCGATGAAACAACAACAGTCATGGTGTAAGACTAGCTATGACCCAAAAAAAGGTTGTAATCTAGAGGGGCATCAACCACCTCCACATCTAGATTAATGGTTTTTCCTTCAACCCCTATAGGTAAGTCCTATAAAATGCCATAAGGATGAAAACCTCCATCAAAGGCCTTTAGAATCGTCGGGGATTGATTAAGTGTAGGAGAACCAAGGGTTTTCCAACACTGTATCGACATAATACACGTGGAAGCTCCCTCATCAATCACAGTCCTAAAACAAGGTCTGTTTCTGACTAACACTGGAATCTGGAAAGCCATCTAATGAGGTAGACGAGGTGTACTATTTTCTAAATTGAATACTATGAGGTTTGAGTCCTGAAGATCAACAACTCCTATAGCCGACATCAGCATTTTACGCTATGCTGGACAATATTGTAGCACTTCCAAAGCCGACATTGCTGAAGGTGAAATAGCTAAATCTTCAAAAATGTTATAGTTCTGAGCAGCTCTTGCATGTGGATTGAAAGTTGACTTTCGAAGTATACCCTTAGCGGGTGGTTTGATTACTAAGTCGGGATTTGGTTTCTCGATTTGTAGTGGATCGGAACCAGACGGAGCTAAGGTTGATGGATTGGAATTAGAAGCTTCGGCTTCCTTACCACCAAGAGGACTCTTACTCCCGTAATCTTGCGATCGTGTCACAATCCTTACATGTGACATCATCATTATGGGCTCTTCCGAGGCACTAGAGGAAGAACCTATCATTCTATTGTCTTGATTTGGAAAAGGATCCTTCAAAACAATAGGTGTTTGCGAACCTTTGACGATTTTCGCAACCTCGGCATGATGCAGACAATCCCTTGTAAAGTGCTCCTCATCGCAGATGAGACAAGGATATCGAGGTTTTCGTTTCTCATCAGTAGATTCAGGTTTATCGGATTTCTCCTTTGAGTTCTGCTTATTCTTCTTCTTACCTTTCTTCTTGTCATTAGATTTTGATTTGGTCGTAGATGATTCGACGACATGAACATCGGCAGAAATTTTAGGTGAAGACTCTCCCTTAGGGGAATCTGGTAAAGTTATAATAGGAGAAGAATTCTTGGAGGATTTCTTCTTACTTTTGGTATTAATAGTACCAATCATACCGTCAGCAACATGAGACCCTTAGGGAGGTGCATCTATTTGATTTTGTTTCGGAAGGTCGGGGATTTTCTCATGTAACATACCTGACTGCGTATAAACTAAGTCAAGGTACTGAGCTTGAGAAATTACTTGCTCTTCTGTAACTACCCCTGCCTTAGTGACATCTTTAGTTATTTTGGGTAATAATGATTTTACAAACCATTATGCCAAAATTTGGTTCGGGATAAAAAATTTCACTAAACGACATCGACGTCACCATTCATGAATATGATCTGAAATATATGTGGATGTCAACTGCTTTAATGAAGTTAATAATTCCATGCCATTGTCATATCAGACTGGCAGCTGAAAATGAGTAAGGAAAGAAGTGGCCAACTGACTAAAATTGTAAAAAGAGCCTCATGGCAACTCAATGTACCACTTGGCTGCAAGGCCAATCAAAGTGCGTTGAAAAAGACGAAGATGAATTGAATCATCTATAATGGAATTCGATGCACACTAGAGATGGTAAGTCATCACATGATTAGATGGATCTTCTCCTGACTTCCCCTCAAAATTTGGTATATCACTGGGCAACTTATTCGGCATTGGCAACCAAAACGGAAGATAATTAATGGGATCGTTCATAAGGCACGACAAGTTAGGCAAATCCAAAGTTGCTATAAACGGTAACTGACGGTTTAGGTCCCGAAAACGGGGTCATAAGACCAGCCCCAGGAGGAGGATATCCAGGATAACTTGGTATCAGATTCGCATTTGGGATATTATATCCTCCTGGAAAACCAGGATTAACCGGACCATACTAGGGTTGCTGAGGTTGTTGATACATATACCCAAGGTACGGTTGATACTGATAAGCCGAGTTCTGCACAGCAGGGCCAAATTGGTACTGCCCCTGGTACGGTTGATAAGTAAATTGGGGTTGACTTGTGACAACCGTACTAGGCCCAGGTTGTCCTGCAGGCATAGAAACCGGAGTTTGGTTTGTAGGTCTAGACTGGGGTAAAGAGGCACGAGGAGTTGATACAGGAGCAGTAGAAACTGGAGCCGCTGATACTCCAGAAATGGGTGGAGTGGATTGAACAGAAGCCGCAGCAGTTGCAACAGAAGTTTGGGACGGAGTTCGAGGCGAACTAGGCCCAGACTATTGAGCTGCCCCAAGTGTAGCAGTTTGAGTAGTAGGCTGGACATGTTGCTGGGGTGAACTAGAAACAAAAGACTATCCAGATTGGGATGACAACTGCACACTGGGTTGCGGAGTCTGTTGATCCCACACCACGTTCATTCCGGGGTATGGACCCATAACAGGTTGAGTGTATTGAGGACCAAAACCAGGTTGAGTGTAAGATTGATAATTATATGGTACATTTCCAGGTCCTTGAACAAATGATTGACCTGAAGGTGGTTGAAAACCTTGAGGTTGATATTGACCCTGAGGTTGGTACTGACCATGAGGTTGGTACTGACCTCGTGGTTGGTACCGACCTTGGGGTTGGTACTGACCTTGAGGCTGGTATTGACCTTGAGGCGCATATTGATACGGGGGTTGACCTTGAGGTACATATTGATACTGGGGTTGACCTTGAGGAAAATAATATCCCATAGGGACATACTTTCCTTGAGGTTGCCCCCTAGGCGGTAATGGACTACCTTGGGGTTGCCCCCCAAGCGGTATTTGAGTACCTTGCGGCTGCCCCCCAGATTGTATTGAACTACCTTGAGGTAGCGGATTAGGAGTAGTACCAGACATCATATGAATCTCTTCAACACTTAACGGTTTAGTTCCGTTATGACCAGGAGATACGGCATAATCGATGGGTCGAGGAGAAGCTCCTGAAAATGTACTAGATACAGACTGATACCCAGGAGGAACAGAAGGACCGCCATGTAAGAAGGTTTCTGGCATCTGAGTAAACAAGGATGACTATCTCGACATATTCAAAGGAGGATAATAACCTCTGGGTGTTGGATGGAAAGGAAATCAAGGTGGTGAAGACGCGAGACCTGGATTTGCTAAGAAATTGGTCAACAAAATATACCAAGCATCACATCTAATGGGACTATAGAAAATAGATTCACGCTCCTTAAGTCCAATAGTCAGTTGATTTTTACAGATGCTTATACCTTTGTTCGGACTCGAACTTACAATTTCTTCAATGGAAATGAGTCCAAAAGGAAGATTATCGGTAATGATATTTTCTACTTTGGGTGAACTAGGACCACTAGAAATAGGAGAAGCAAATCCTGAAGATGGAGTAGCAGCAATTTCAGTTTCAGGTTCAGAGATTTCAGGTTCTTCGGCTGATGAGCTAGTAAGAGTGATACTACCAATAACCTCAGAAAATGAAATCGGTTCAGAAATATGTTCTGTTGCTTGCACTAGATGATCAGGATGTACAATCAACGAAGACTCTCCGGCCTCTGGCGACCCAACCCTACTTTCACTAGGTGTGATAAGAGCTCGCAGCCCTTCCAGTTGACTTGGTGTAAATTCAGGAGGCTGCCCCCATAGTCGACAGGATTGTCTCGGTAATTCAGCCACGATTAATTATTTAATTACTTCACATGAAAACAAAGAAAATATCGAGAAAAACACCTAAAGTCTCTAAAGAACCAAACAATTTGAAGCACACGCCTAATAAATCTAGGAGATCGAACCACACACAAACAATATCTTTCCGGATAGAAAACACTAGTTGGTGATGAAATCCAACGTCGCAGAATTCAATACAGAAATGGCAGTTGGAACAGTTACCCCGACAACCTGCTTAATGAAACAGACTGGCACAAGTTTCTCCACTATAATCATCTCAAGTGAAGATAACCCCCCAGAGAGTCCAAGTGAGTCTAGTCGACGTCTGCTCTAGGTACAGTGGGATCTTCCCTCCACCGTCACCTAGGAAAGAATCCTAAAGATTATGGTCACTAAGGTTACCA
>APFE030056640.1:114927-126637 GCA_000404065.3 Pinus taeda | reverse complement strand
TCTGGGTCGCTGTCTCCTTCTCCGACACACACTCCTTTCCACAGCTCATTGAAAATGAGGGTGTGTTGTACCATCCGGGACCAGTCAGGATAGTTCTCCTTGCCAGTGAGAACTATTCCTATCATTGAGATCATTGAATGCATTCTGTGAAAAAGTTACTTCTGCTGATAAAAAAAAAAATTGCTGATATATTAATACTTCTGATGGCGAGAAAAAAAAAAATTGCTCTTAAAAAATTTCCGCTGCTTAAAAAAATGATTTTGATATGGAAATATATTCAAAATCATTCAAAATTCTGCTACGCCATTATTGATCATTGAAATGAATACATATATCACTACATATGTATATATCACCGCAAAAAAAAAATGTTTGAACGCTTGTGTTAAAATCAAAGCAATTACTCTTCCACGTTCCCCCACAGTTCACAGCGTTACCTCTGCCCAGGCTTCTATACCAGCACTGATTTTCCTATCTTCTGCAGTTTGGCTCACTGGCATTATGCACCAGTTCGGCGCCCAACCCAAAAAATATTCGCCATGAATTCACCCAAAGCTGCAAGTGATATATTTTAGGGCTATCAATTGGATACAAACACGGCAGTTATGAGCAGAGCGCATGGAACTCAACGTATATAACTCATGGGCATATGAATAGCATATGAAGGCAGAACATAAAAAGGATTCGAACTGCTATATTGATGAAAACAGAGGACCCTTTGACACAGGCCATGCGCTGTGATCTAATTCAGAGCGAGCTTGAAAGAGAATTACAAGGTGTCTTTTGGCAAGGTTGTGAAGTGTCCATATTGTATGATAGCCTTTGTTGTTGTCCAACCACAACATGGAATTCAGGTTGTCGCCTGTTCAAAGTGTCGTTACCAATATGAGCTTATGTCTGGTGAAATTGTCAACATAGAGTCAGAATCAATCAACACTAACATTTCGATAATGGAAAGTGGCTTGAAAATCCTACAAATAAAGAAGCAAATTATTCCTGTTGCTATTCATTCAATCGTGATTCGAGCACCAAACTATTTCTACGGGATATTTTTTTTCTACAAATGTTGCAGAGGGAGGTTTGCCCTCGGGCTATATATGTCACGGGGTCGAAACCCAAGGTAGGCGGGTACTTTCAGGGCAATGGACCGCCGCAAAAAACGTGGGCTTGCTTTTACACGCAGATTTGCAACACAGTCCGCTGATCTTCCAACACAAGAAGGAGAAAGAGTAACCGAATTCAAAGATTGCAGGTTCGAGTTACCAAATTCGAGGAAGAGCGGCTTCACAGGTACGTGTTACCATAGCAGACAGCGCCAGCAGAGGAGTCAGGTACCACAGCAGACAGCGCCAGCAGAGGAGTCAGGTACCACAGCAGACAGCGCCAGCAGAGGAGTCAGATACCACAGCAGACAGCGCCAGCAGAGGAGTCAGGTACCACAGCAGACAGCGCCAGCAGAGGAGTCAGGTACGCATTACCATGTCAAAAATTAGGTATGCAGTCTTCAGGCAGGGAGGCGTTCTTTCAGAAATGGGACAGAGAGGAGCAAAGAGCAGGCAGTGGACAAGAGTTACAAGGGACGCCTAAAAAAGGAACCTGGGACCTGTGCTCTGATACCATGTCAGGCCAGGAGTAACTCCAGAAAACTAATACGTTTATTCATTTAGCCAGCTATCTAATATATACATGAATGTGATTGTTCAGTTCATCTTCTCGATGACTGTTCACATTCAGTTCCCCAATCACTGAGGATTAGGTGTCAACAAGGCCCACTAATTATTTGATGCTTCATCTTCTAAGATTAATTTTTGGACCTTTAGGGTTCTTTATTTGTGTTAAAAGGAAATTATTTCAACCTCCTATAATAACTTTTCTGATTGAGCATAGTTGTCATCTCTCTCCCTTCAAAGATAAGTGATCCAAAATTTAAAAAGTGAAGGTTTCATGAAATGATTTGCTAGCTAGTTTATGTCTTTTAGGTAATCGACCATGATTGAAAAAACAAACAAACTTAAGTAAATTTTGTAGAATTTTAATAGTTAAAAATGGGCATACATGCAACATCAAACACAACAAATTGATAACGGAGTTTGACCCTCCTAGGCTATGTCTCTAGGTTCAGCTTCCAATGGTGCCTTTTTTATTATATTATCAAATTCTCAATACATCATCATACGAGCTTCAAACTGTAAAAATAACACTCCCATAGCATCCAAAATGCCCAAAAACCCTTGTCTAGGCTCTTCTTGAACTCAAAAACATTTAAAATGAGCAAGATAGGCCTCTTTCTTCAAAATGCCTGTAAACAACTCTGCAAAAGTGATTGGCTCTACAAATTGCACAACAAAACCGTTCCATCCCAATTGGTTGGGCACTTAGGTTGGAATCTTGTAAGCCATGGGTTCAATCCACAATAGGTGGCAGAGGTTGCGTTTGTTTTGTTAAAAAAAATAAAAAATAAATTTAACCATTTAGGATGAATCCCCTTCTAAACCCACTCACTTGGCAATATGAGTTCACGGGACATAGTCCACACACTCTCTTCTGGCCCCAATTCCCTTGGTTATGGTCGTATGTGCCCACATGTCCATCAGTTGAGCCTTATCTAATGCTCCTTATCCTCGTAGCCCTCGCCATCGATTTCCTACTCATGATCTGGGTATCCCACATGACCTAGGCCTTAGGCCTTGGGTGCAGGTAGAATGCCACGCACCTCACCCCCAAAACTTCACTCCACCAGTGGTCATATGTTTTATCAAAGACCATGGGCGAAATCAGTCAGGCACTCCTGCTAGCTCACCCATTCACATGTAAATAAATAAAATATTATGCCCATAGCTTAACAAGAGGCATTGTAGCCCTGTTGGTCGAGCGTCTGTTGCATGAATGGGAGGTCATGGGTTTGAACCTTGAAGAGAATGTTGGTCAACTAACAAATTTTTGGCACCATTCCCTAGGACACATGGCGGCCTCTCATTGGGCCATGTGGCATGCTCTAATTGACCCATGTGGTGACCTGGGATTGGCCCATATCATGTACCTTCAAAGTAATACCAACAAACCATGTGTCCTCATGGGATTGGCTCGTCTTCCATTCGTACAATCTAGTTATCCTACTATATCAACACCACATCATCGTACGGTCTGCACAATCAACCCTACACTGTGATTTTTTTGTTGTTTTCCAAAAAAAATAGAATGTGATAAATTCCTCATATGGTGTTAGATTGAGGCGATTCAAGTGTCATTAGAATCAGAACAACAAGATATATTATTTGGCACTAGTTTCAATGGATTTTGAGCACTTTAATTTTTTAGCATATTTTTTATCCCCTATATCACTCCTCCCCACTAGAATATTTTGGACCACCAAAAGTTTGTTTTGACTCAGCATGTAAGTGAGCGTACAACTCCCTCACTTTCCTAATCTCTATACATCTTGATTTGCTTGTATTGGTACCTTTGAGCCCCACATGAAGATACTCCAAATTGCATCTATTTGAAGTTCTTATCCTCCTATCAAGAATAATGTCTTCTTGCAACTCATTCAAATATTTAGGAGCAAAATATTCTATAGATGAAATCTGAACATTCTCTTCTTGATCATCAATTATAGGAGACTCATACAATTTCAAATTTTCCACATTCACGATAGAATAAATTTTCATGTATGGTGGAAAATATAATTGAAAAGTGTTGTTAGCAATATTCTCCAAGATTATGAAAGGACAATATCTAATTGGCTTGAGTTTTTTACCTTCGCCTTGTAATCTTTCCTTGTTGATGTATAACCAAACTTGATCTCCCACTTGGAAATGATGATCAACTCGATTTTTATCATGTCTTGCTTTGTACTTGGCTTGACTTTATCCAACTATTCTTATACCTTTCGATGCACTAATTGGATTTGTTCAATGAAATTCTTGGCTTTGTCCACATCATTATGTCCATTTACTGCAATATCTTTACCAAATATGAAATCCAAAGGATACTTTGGTAAATAACCCAAACAAGCTTCAAATGGAGATACTTATGTAGATGAATTCTTGGCATGATTGTAGGCATGTTGGATGTAATGCAAATGCTCATCCCAAATTTTAGGATGCTTACCACAATATCCTCGAAGGAGATGCACTATTGTTTTGTTTACTACTTCTGTCTGGTCATTTTTTGTGTGGATGGAATGTTGTGCTCTGCTTAAAATTTGTTTCCATTAGCTCCCATAAACTTGACCAAAAGTTCCCAATAAATCGAGAATCTCGATCAGAAATAATCGAAGTAGGTAACCCAAAATGATCCCATACAATTTGGAAGAACATCCTTGCAGTTTGTTCAACTGTAACATGTTTCTCACTAGGCATCAACACACACATTTTCTAAAATGATCCACTACAACATATAAATAATCATGGCCTTTCCTAGACATTGGTAGTCCCCCAAAAAAATCCATAGAAATACTTTCCCAAGGATGAGAAGGAATAGGAAGTGGAGTGTACAAACCTTATTTCCTATTGCTTGGCTAGCTAGTAGTGCACATAGAACATCCTTTTACATATCTTAACACAGTTTCATTCATATGAGGCCAATAAAAAAACCTTTGTAACTGAGTAATTGTTTTTCCTATACCAAAGTGACCAACAATAAGAGAATTATGGGCTTCCTTTATGGCATTAACTCTTTCACCTTGTGGAACACATAACTTGCTAAGATGATACAACAAATTGTTATGAACATGATAATCCAACTCTTCAATGTGATTTTCTTGACTCAAAGTTGTATAAACTTCTTTAAAATCCTCATCTTGAGCATATTGTTCAATATAACTTTCATGCATGATTGAGTTATGTTTAAGAATGACAGATGCATTAACAATAGTTATTTGTAACATATTTTGTAACTTTGTTGTATATACCTTTCTTATACCTGATTACCAAATGAAATTGCTTCAGGAATCCCATCCATTTGAAATGTATAGCTTGTTGTAACTTGGTTTGTGATTGTAAATATTGCAAAGATTGATGGTTAGGATGAATAATTATTTATTTTCCCATCAAATAAAGCTTCCACTTCTTCACGCTTTGTACCAAGTCATACAACTCTTTATCATAAGTTGGATATTTAATCACTGCATCAGAAAAGGTTTTAGAATGATAACATATTAACTTACCATGTTGCATAAAAAATGCTCCCATTCGCTTGCATCAATTTGAATTTCAAATGGTTGCTTAAGACCTGGAAGTGCTAGAACTGGTATTTTATTGATTTTCTCTTTCAAAGTGTCAAAGGCTTTCTGCTTCCTGCCTCCCCACTAAAAGACTTACTTTACACTTGTCAAAGCATGTAATGGTGCTTCAATAAATGAGAAGTTAGCAATAAATTTTCTCCAATATTGGTTGCTCCCAGAAATCTCCCAACTTCAGTTACATTGTTGGGTTTAGGCCAATTCACCATAACATCAACTTTGGAGGGATCAATCTTCAATTCACCACCTCCTACAATATGACCCAAGTAAACCAAAGAGGTTTTCCCAAATTCACATTTAGACGTCTTCAAATACAACTTTTCTTTTTTCAAGACATCTAAAACTTACTTTACATGCTTGACATGCTCTTCACAAGTCTTACTGAAAATTAGAATATCATCTAAGTAGAATGTGACAAAATAATCAAGGAATGGTCACAATACATCATTCATAACTCTCATGAATGTGGCAGGTGCATTACAAAGCCCAAATGACATAATTAACCATTCAAACTAACCTTGTTTAGGTTTGAAAGCAATATTCCAAATATCATCTTCAACAATCCTTATCTAATGATAACTACTTCTCAAGTCTAACTTCGTAACATAAAAAACATCCTTTAATTTATCTAGCAAATCATCAATGCGAGGAAGAGGATGGTGATTCTTTACCGTGATCTTGTTCAAAGCTCGAAAATCCACACACACATGTGCCATGTACCATATCTCTTCAGAACCAAAACAATAATAGACCCACAAGGAGATCTACTAGGTCTGATGACCCCTTTGACAAAAAACTTTTGAATTTTCTTATTAGTCTTTGCATTCTCCACAACTGACATTCTATACATTCTAATATTTGGAAGTGGTGCATCCTGTTGCAATTGAATCTCATGTTGGATTCCTTTTTTAGCACTTAACCCTTTAGGTTCCTAAAACATATTGTCATAAGTGTTAACAACTTCAACCAATTCATGCTTGAGTTTAGAATCACACCCTGAGAAAGTTTCAGATTCAACAGTACCTCTAGCTTTAATTATCAACAACACAAAATTCTTACTAGCATTCAGAAGCCTTTTCATTTGACCTACACTAACAAGAGATAAGTTCATCTTCTTGGGATGTTCTCTAATAATATACCCAACTCCATCTTTCAAAAGATGATATTTGTTCTCATGACAATAGAATATGGATTTTTGGTCATATAAATATGGATTACCTAAGACACTCCCACAAAAATCAAGTGGGACAACATCAAGCTCTACCTCATCTATAAAGTGATGGCAAATTTGAGTTTATATTTTCTTCTCACTTGTACTTTGGCATCATCACATACCCAACCCAAGGGGTATGCTTTTGAATGAGGTGTATTCTCTATTTAATTTTATTGACAATTGTTTCAGAGATAATATTGACTTGAGATCCACTATCAAATAATGTATCAACCTTCGTATGTTTTGTAATGACCCTGATATGAAAAAACTCACTTCTTTGTTTATCATTTTGAGATTCAATAGGATTGTTGGAAGAACTATTACTTGCATTAGATTTTATACCTTTCATTCCCATGGTTGTGATTTTGGTTTCATCGCCTGAATCAGATCCTAGATCTTGTTAAGTTGTAGCAACAGTCTTTTCTTTCCCCTTATTATTGAATTTATTTGGTTTTAATTCTAGATGTAATTTCTAGCAGTGGTCTTCATCATGGCCATCTTTTGAACAATGTTTACAAGTTTCTCCCCCCTTTCTTGACAATTTTGCCTTTAAATTTCCTCTTTCCTTTATCTCCAAATTTAAAGGGTTTCTTGTTGGAATCTTGAGGAGCATTCTTGCCTCTTGATTCTAAATGAGTTGCCTAAACACATACTTCATCTAGATTTGTTAGATTAAACATAAGTATAGTATGTCTCAAATAACTATGTAATCCACCTATATACTTAAGGAGAGTATATTGTGAGGTCATTTCAACACCCAAGATTAAAGCTCTCCTTCTAAATTCTTGTGTAACTTTGGACACTTTGACCTTAAACTTGTCTAAAAAAATTTCAATCCATAATCTTTTTTGCATGTAAGCTAATGGATAAAATTGCCTTCTTAATGCAACTATAAAATCATTCCAAGAAGAGATAATTTTACCACTTTTCTTCAAACATTCTTGAGTTTTGGCCTCCCACCAAATGAGAGTTGCACCTTCCAAGGAAGAGAAGCAAGTTGGATTTTTGTAACATCATCATCAATCTTTTGAATCCTGCAATAGACTTCAATTTGATGAACACAATTATCCAAATTTTTAGCATTTACTTCCCCATTGTACATTGGCAATTCAAACTTGACATCAAGCTTAATCAAAGGAGACTTAATATGTCCTCTTGGAGATGTAGGAGGTGTAGGCCAATGTGATGAAGGAGGTGAAGAAGGAGGTGAGGATGGAGGTGAAGATGGCAGTGAAGGAGGAGGAGGAGGTGGAGGCTTTCTCCCATTATCACCATCATCTTTTGGTTTATTAGAAATTTATCCTTGTAACTGTGTTTTTCTCTCATTGTACAACACTTTCACCATCTCAGTCATATCAAAGAAAACTTTTCTAAAATTGTAGGTTTTAACCTTGTACAGAAATTACCTACATATGAATTCGAAAAACAAAAAATAAACAATGGTGAGATCATAAAACATAAAACAGATATACATAGAGATTTTCCTGTGGATCCCAAAACCAGGACTACCAGATTGATTTTTCATTATATTCCTCAATGTTACAATACATATGTATACATGTTGAAGCATCCATAAACCCTAATCCATTAACCCTGGATTAGAACATAACCATAGTTCCCTTGACTGGATCTACAAAAATACCATGGACAAAAAACCATCATGCCCAAAACCATGTGCAAAAACCATGCACAAAACCATAGGTAAGTTTGCCCACCTAATATAGGGTCCAAAAAAAAATTCCCCAGGGCATTGCCCCAAACCCCGTAGAGGGGGGCTACCACCCCCCTCAATCCCCCCTTGTGCGCCTAGTGCAACGAACAAGGGGGGCTATTGCCCCGCCATGCATGGGGCTAATCGTGGAAAGAATATAACACACACCCAACATTCTCCCACTTATTGTTTTATTTCCACAAGGGGCCACAAGAAAGCTTATTCATTGGTCCAGCACTACAATGCCCATTGCTTCTCTACACCAAGAAAACTTCTTAGTTCTCATAGACTTTGTTAATGCATTTGCAGTATTCTTCAAAGTGTCCACCTTTACCAGCAACACATTTTTGTCCTCAACCATATTCCTTACAAATTGATACTAAACATCAATGTGCTTTGTCTTTGAATGATAAGAAGGGTTCTTTTCCAAGAAAATTGCACTTTGGCTATCATGGTCTATCCTTATAGCTCGATGTACTAACCCCATACTTGAAGACAATCTCTACAACCAGACTGCTTCCTTGCTTACATGAGTGGCTGCCATGTATTTTGCCTTTGTAGTTGAAAGTGCCACTATAGACTGTCTCTTTCTCATCCAACTGACTGCACCTCCAAATAGGTTAAACACATACCCACTTGTATATCTTCTTTGATCCAAATCTCCAGCCCAGTGTACATCAACAAAGCCATGGATGTCCAAAAATTTATCCAATCTTGGTCTTCCTTGGTAGCACGAACCATAATCACTAGTGCCACGCAAATACCTTAAAACCCATTTCATTGTTGTCCAATGCTCCTTCCCTAGTTTTGACATAAACATGCTCAATACTCCCACTACATGTGCAATGTCTAGTCTAGTACATACCATTGCATACATCAGGCTACCTACTGCACTTGTGTATGGAACATGGGACATGTCCTCTTCCTCTTCTTGTGCCTTGGGACACTGTTCAGCAGATAAATTTACACTGACAGGAGTAGGAACCTTCATCAATTTACTATCCTGCATATTAAACCTCTACAATATTGTCTCAAGATACTTCCTCTGGTTTAACCATAGCTTTCTTTTTTCCTGATCTCGTTTAATTTCCATGCCCAAAATATAGTTTGCAGCACCAAGATCTTTCATGTAGAATTTGGAGGACAATTGTTCTTCAATTCCTGGATAATTTCTTTGTTATTTCCAATCATCAACATATCATCCACATACAAGACCAAATAAATAACATGGTCACCAATTAATTTAAAATACACACAATGATTTTCTTTGCTTCTGGTGAAGCCAAGTCCCCATATAAATGTATCAAATTTCTGATACCACATCCTTGGTGACTATTTTAACCCATACAAAGACTTCATTAACTTGCATACTAGTTCTTTCTTACCCTTCACCGCAAATCCTTCAGGTTGCTTCATGTAGATCTCTTCTTCCAAATCCCCATGAAGAAATGTTGTCTTCACATCCATTTGTTCTACCTCAAAATCAAAAGCATCAACAAGAGATAAAAGTAATCTAATAGAAGCTACCTTCACAATAGGAGAAAAAATATCACCAAAATCAATTCCCGACACATGGGAATAACCTTTTGCTACCAACCAAGCTTTGTGTTTCTCCACCTTTCCTTCTTCGTTCATCTCCTTCTTAAACACCCATTTGCTGCCAATGGGTTTCCTTCCAGCTGATGTTAAGTTTAGGTATGTTCTATGCTAGAGCAATTTATTTAAATTTTCACAGTTAGCAATCACATCGGCATTAAGATAAACTGTAGATAGAACATAAAAATAAAACGCAGAAGACAAGCCAAGACATGGAGAGAATCACATCAAGAATGAATGTGCTAATTGACATTAAAACTCTTCTATTTATACTAAAACGTATATGATGAATAGAAATGACGTTTGGGCTTCTAGAGCCTACATAAGAGCTGGTCGGCTTGATAATAATTATATAATCGAAATAAATTCAAATCTCCATAAATACTTATCAGAATCGGATGATCTTTGGATCAATCCTACACCTCTTGACGAGAGGGATCCAATAGAAATATCAGTTGCCATAAATAAGCTGACCCACATGGAGTTTGGCCCTAGTTGCCAAATTTAACACTCCCTCTCAACTAGGGAGAAATCCATCCACTGATCCATATGTCCAATTGTATTATCTCTGCCATTAGTGCCTTGCACTACTCTACCTAGCTCCGCTCAGCTTTGTTGGCTTTGCTCTACTCTGTTGGCTCTGCTCAGCTCTGCTGGCTCTGCTCTAATCTGATGGCTCTCCTCAGCTCTATTGGCTCTACTCTGCTCTATTGGCTCTACTCTGCTCTATTGGCTCTGCTCAGCTCTACTGGCTCTGCTCTGCTCTGTTGGCTCTGCTCAGCTCTGCTGGCTCTGCTCAACTTTGCTAGCTCTGCTCAGCTATGTTGGCTCTGCTCTGCTCAACTTAGCTCTGCTGAACTATGAAGAAGAAGAATTGATCGAGAATGATTCATATCATTCTCCACTAACCAGAAGTCAGTCTCAGAGTGCATACCACTGGTCCCAGACCAGTCTCAACCGACCCGAAGTCAGCTTCATAGTAAGTACCACTCCTACTACTGTTCTTAGACCAGTCTCAACTGACCCAAAGTCAGCGTCATAGTGTGTACCACTCTCACTGGTCCTAGACTAGTACTGCACTGACACGAAGTCAGTCTTAGAGTATGTACCACTGGTCCCAGACCAGTCTCAACCGACCCAAAGTCAATGTCATAGTAGGTACAACTCCTACCACTGGTCCCAGACCAGTATCGCAATCTCAGAGAGTGTGCCACTGGTCTCAGACTAGTCTCAACCAACCCGAAGTCAGTGTCATAGTGTGTACCACTCTCACTAGTCCCAGACCAGTACTGCACTCACACAAAGTCAATCCCAGAGTATGTACCACTGGTCCCATACCATTCTCAACTGACCCGAAGTCAGTGTCATAGTAGGTAGAACTCCTACCACTGGTCCTAGACCAGTATCGCAGGCTCAGAGAGTGTACTACTAGTCCCAGATCAATTGAGGTCATCCTAGTGTAGGGAGTACGGTAGATACAACGATACGTTCATCAGTACTACTGTGGTCCCTAACTTCATTTCCCTGCTCATTGATCAGATGAGAGGTACTTCCCATGAGTCCCAGACTGCATGGGTAGGATGCCTTGACAGGAGAAATTAATCAATCCTGTCCTCACAGGAGAACGCATCAATCCTGCTACAATTGCCATGGAGAACACTTCAATCCAGGCCGCCATGGAGAACACATCAATCCAGGCCTCATGGGAGAACACATCAATTCTGTTACAATCGCCATGGAGAACACATCAATCCAGGCCTCACGGGAGAACATATCAATCCTGTTGTTCTCAATCCGGGCCTCACAGGAGAACACATCAATCCTTCTACAATCTCCATGGAGAACACATCAATCCAGGCCTCACAGGAGAACACATCAATCCTGCTACACAGGAGAGCAAATCATCTTGTTCCATAAGAGAGCGAATCATCTTGTCCCACACGAGAGC